>PVIC010002309.1:20330-79115 GCA_004025085.1 Thryonomys swinderianus | reverse complement strand
TTGTGGTTACCGGGGATCGAACTCAGGACCTTGCGCTTGCGAGGCAGGCGTCAGAACCACTGAGCTAACCCTCCGGCCCTGGGCTGTGGTTTTTAAAAAGTCAACATTATGTTGTCTGAGTTCAATCACACTCTCTGTCACAATCCTACTTCAGGAGGATCAAACAATTTGATGAGGAGAACCAGAAAAAAACACAATACATATAAAACAAACCAAAACAATGGGGAGAAACAAAGCCATTATAAAGTAAAGCAGAACTAAAATTGGCAGCCATAGGCATCAATATGTACACTTACAAATATCACACTAAACTGAAACAAGTATTCTTCTCTAAGGAAAGTCAGAATTCGAAAGGGAGAGGGCATTAGTCTAACTCTCCCATTTTACAGACAAGGAAGCAGAAATCCAGAGGATCCCAGGCCTTTACCCACTGCGGTGAAAGGTGCATGCTCTAGTGCCTGGAGAAGGCTGAGATGGAGGCTAAGCAGGCAATGGCCATGACTTCCTCTTGCCTCTCCACCCAAGAGAGCCTTGGCTCATCACTACATGTCCTTGCCAATCTGCCAGCAACATCACTCCCCTGCAGAGCAGGACCCAAATGTATGTCCCAGCACAGCAGCCCAAGCTTCCCCCGCAGACTTCTCCAAGGTGTAAACTCTTGGGCCACAGCCCAGACTTGCTGAGCCAGACCTCACTGGGCCTGGGGCCTTTCAGTGTGTATCAACAAGCTCCAGCTGCCCTTCCACAACCAGCTCGCATTCCTTGAGAAAATGCCATAGCCATGACTCATTATCTCGTGGATGAAGTAAACTCACCTCATCAAATGACTTGTGGGGACGGATGACCATTTGGGACTCATACGATCTGACCCTGACGAATTCCGGAGACTCTGGCACACTAGGGTGCTCGACAGCACTGGGAGGGAGGAAAGGTGAAGCCAAAGCTCAGTAAAGTCTATATATAAAGCAGAGAGCTAAGGGTAATTGCAGGACCTAAAATGCTCACTCTGCTTTTAAAATAAAACAGAAAAGTTACTAAGACAATTGTCTACAAACTGAGTTCTGAGAAGTGAGTGCCTTTGGTACTGGTAATGTATGCCTTACTACACTGTATGCCTTCCTTTTTAAGGTACTAACAATAAAGATCCAGAGAAAAATTGTGATTAGAAGCTTACATGTCCAAGAATTCTGACAGACTGAAGTAGGAAGTTAACAAGTTTGAGTCCAGCCTGGGCAATTCAGCAAGACCCTGTCTCTATCAAAATAGTAACAAAAAGGATGGAGATACAGCTCAGTTTGAAGGCCAGGAGTTTGATCTTGAGTACCCAAAGGGAATACAAAACACCTGTACGTCTTCCATCTCCCAGCCCATCCTCAAGCAGCTGGGACGGATGGGCACTTGGTGCTGGGAAGCCTACAAGGGAGCCGTGGCACATGCACAGCCCACAGGCAGACATGAGAGAAACACACAGTAAAGTAGCTGGAAAGGAGTGCAGCAGCCACACCTACCGGGACACTAGCACCATCACGTTGTTTTCCTGATCCACACTGTACCGTCGCACGTAAACATAATCCCGAGAGTACATTGGATACTGAAGGAACGAAGGCAAGGATTAGTGCTCTGCACCAGCGACTCAACAGAAGCAAAACCAGAAGTCAAATACTCACAGGAAAATGGGTCACCCAGTGAAGAACCTCAGAACCACTAACCGCATCCCTCTCGATCACCTCCAGCTTGATCACCAGGGCATCCCACTTTTTTCTGTACTCAGTGTCCAGCTGTGGGAGAGACAACCATAAAGACCCAAAACAAGAGCACAGAAAGCTTCTCTAGCCACTTGCACTTTCAACCCAAGGACTTCTTACAGGACACAGTGAAAACAGTGATCGGACCCTGTAATCCCAGCACTCGGGAGGCTGAGGCAAGAGGATTGCCATGAGTTTGAGGCCAGCCTGGGCTACATCCATATTTTCAAGGCTAGCTCAAACTACACAGTAAGACCCTGTCTCAAAAAAACAAAAAAAAAAGAAAAGCAAACCAAAGAAAAAATACTGCAATAGACACATCTGGTGAAGACAACATGTGGCATCATGAACTCACTAAAGTCTTAACCAGAAAAAGAATTCCAGAGAATGAGCAAATACCTCACACAAAGAGATGCAAGCAGCATCTTGTCAATTTCCAACACCACTGAGGCGTTCCAGACAGACATGCCTGACAGATCTGCCGACAAACCACAACACAGACTGACACATTCAGCACTCAGGGTGAGGCACATCTACCCATTACCAACAGTATTACAACAAACAGGCCAGGGACTGAAAGGCTGGCAAAACAAACACCAGGAAGGAAAATTCCTGTGTGCACACACCTCTCCTTCTCACTTTGTTTTAAACATGTATCCAAATCTGAGGAGGAAAACAGTCCTTAAACAGGTACTTTTCATCTTTAGTCAATAAATACCTTCACAGAGAAATGTTCTAGATTAAAAAGAGGTTAGAAGACTTAACAATTAAATGTAACCCTGTCTGCATCTGTACTGAATAGGAAAATGCTATGAAGGTCAACTGGTAAACCAGAACAGAAATAAGATTACACAAATAGGAAAGCACTGCATCAACATTAATTTACTGACTTTAATAATGGTACCACGAGCCAGGTGTGGGGGCTCACGCCTGTAATACCAACATTTAGGAGGCAGAGATAGGAGGACTGCCGCAAGCTGGAGGCTAGTCTGGGCTATATAGTGAGCTCAGAGCCAGCCTGAATTAAAGTGAGACCCTGCCTCAAAAAACTACATCATCATCATCATCATCATAATGGTACCATGCTAACACAATGAAGAAAACATGACTAGTTTTAGCAAATATACATTGACAGACTTAGGAATAAAAACCCACAATGCATGAGTGATCTTTTTTTTTTTTTTTTCAGACAGGGTCTCACTTTGTAGTTCAGGCTGGCCCTGAGCGCACTATGTAGCCCAGGCAAGCCTCGAACTCAGCAATCCTCCTGCCTCTGCCTCCCGAGTGCTGGGATTACAGGCTTGAGGCACCAAGCCCGGCATAAAGTGTAATCTTACCTTCAAATTGTATAGAAAAAACAACAAAGCCTTATAAAAACAAGCATTCAAACCCACTCTCTTCTCAACAATCAGGAATTTTGTAGTAGGGGAGAGAAGAATCAGTCTCACCCCCATGAGACAAATAAAGAAATTATAAGTCAAACATCTGCCCATTGAGTTCTATCCACACAAGTGCCACACAAGACCCCACACACCCGAGTTTATCTGAAGGCTGTGCAATATGGGATGAGAAAAAAACAAGTATGTGAAAGCCAGTGTCAGTGGGTTGTGTGGACAGTGTAACTGGCTTGCTGAGAAGCATTCAATCTGGAGAGAAACTAACTTACCTGAACATTGAAGAACTGCCGAGGTGTCACGTCTGTGTAGGTTCCAAAAACTGGAATGACAAGAGAAAATTAGGGACGCCTCACCCAGTTCCTACCACCTCACTGCTCTATAGTAGAAAGCACTGGCTGATCCCAAGAGCTGGTGCAGAAGCCAGAAGCCATGTTGGGCAAAACAAAGATGACCTACAGTGAAGAAGACACTGAGAAGTCGGTCATCTGTGAGAGGAACAAAACAATAAAGTAAACATGGCAGATTTTCCGAGAAACCACCATATGGAGAGCTGAGAGAAGTCCGAGGAGTGGCCCGGCATGCATCTAGAGCAGCCAGCCTGTTCACCTCTGTACTGGTACAGGTGTGTGCCGGCGATGGGGCGCCGCCACAGCTTAAAGTGCTTCTTGTCCATCACCATCTCCCATGGCTGCTCCTTGTCCTTCCCCTCTTCACTCCCTTCTGTTTGTGATTTTGGTTCTGGAGGATGGTGCTCAACTCCAGAGCTCTGAAATACACTTGATACTTCTTCCAACTTTTTCATCTCGTTAATGGATCTGGAACAGACAGAGACAGGATGGTGCAGATGGTAAGCCATAGGGGATGAGTGGCCATACAATCACCTGCAAGAGTGGCATGGGCTGACCACAGTGCAGTGGTGGACATACAGCTCCAGAGTTTGAATGCTAGTCCGCCACGCTGGTAATGATACAAACTACCTTATATATAGTGCTTAGACCGGACACACAGCCTTCAAATGTTAACTGCAAAGAATTATGATTGTGAAATGTCACTTGCTATCTTTTGCCCATTTTTTAAATTGAGTTGCCTTTCCATGCTATAAGAGTATTTCTGTATTTCTCTTCCTTTTCAACTTGAGCTATAATCACATATGGCAAGATTCACCCTTCAGTTTACAACACAGCGCTCATCACACACTCACAAGGTTGGGTGACCATCACCACTTCCTGAATCCAGGCCACCCTCACCTTCCCTAACCCCCACAGTCTGTTCTTCATGCACTGCCTATTCTGAACATTTCAAATCATGGAAGCATAATATATGACAGTATGTGGCTTCTTTCACTTGAAATATTTCCAAGTTTCACTGATGGAATTTTTTTTTTAACTTTTCTTTTTTTGTCTTTCTAAGACAGGGTTTGGATATGAAGTTCTGGCTGGCCTTGAACTCATTTTGTAGCCCCAGCTGGCCTCAAACTGCAGCAACCCCCAATCCTCCTGCTTCTGCCTCCCCAGTACTGGGACTATAGGCTTACACCACTATGCCTGGCCTAATTTATTCTTTTTAAAAGCTGAACAGCCTATCATCCTGTGTTTATTGAGTAACAGACATTCAGGTTGTTTCCATTCCAGGGCTATTATGAATAATACTGCTAAGAACATTTGTGTACAAGTTTCCTGCATAGACGTGTTTTCGACTCCCCTGGGCAGATTCATTTCTCGGACTGAATTGGTAGGTCATGGTAACTCTATGTTTAACTCTCTGAGGGACTGCCAAACTATCTTCCAAAGCAGCTGCACCATTTTATACTCACACCACCCATGTATGAAGATTCCAACTGCTTCACATCCTGGCCAACATTTATCTATTGCCTTTTTTGTTGTTGTTGTTCCTAGTGGCTGTGACTGAGATCTCATGGTGGTCTTCTCTGCTAATGACTAATGACACTGAGCATCTTTTTTTTTTTTTTGCAGTACCACAGATTGCACTCACTATCTTGCACTTCCCAGGCAGGCGGCAGCGCAACTGAGCTAAATCCCTGGCCCTACCCCATCTAAAATTAGGTTGCCTTTTCAGTGACTTTTAATGATTCTTTATATACTGTTCTATATATTGATCTTTTATCAGATATGTGAATTATAAATATTTTTCATTCTGTGGCTATCTTCGCGCTTTCTTGTACTTTGTTGCCTAAACTTTTTTGGTTTTGAGGATTTTTTAAAGATAAGATCTCTATGTCACTCAGGCTGGCCTCTTAATTCACTATCCTGACTCAGCCTCCTGAATGCTGGGATTATAGATAAGTACTGCTATACCTGGGGTAAAGGATTTGTTTTGCTTTGTTTTTGCCACACTGGTGAGTGAACCCACAGTCCATGCACTAAGCTTCATTCTCAGTCCTTTTTTAATTTTTATTCTGAGATAGGATCTCACTAACTCACCAAACTGCCCAGGTTGGCTTGAGTTTGCAATCCTCCTGCCTCAGCCTCCCAGAGTTCAAGGATTACAGGCATACATACACACCAGGCCTGCTGGGGTCTCAATTTCTAACCCCTAATACAACAGACATAATCAGGAGTACGAATATCAACATACATACCATGGGAGAAAGGAAAAGCCATACATCTCTTTTTAGTCTAATGTGCCAAATCTTCTTTGGACAGGATAGGTATCTAAAGCTTTAGAAATATTTTTTCTTTTTTTTTTTTTTTTGACTCTGGGGTGTGAACCTAGCAGGACCTGTACACTGACTGAAGGCCCAGCTCTAATTCTGGCCCTCCTGCCTTTGCTCTCACTAGGATTAAAGTATATGCCACAGCCCACAGCTTAAATCTTCATGTCTAAGAGACTTAAACTAATCAGAAAAGAGAGAATAAGGACAAAAGAGACTATTCCTCTGAATAGTAACAAAATCAGATTAGTGAAGGGATCAAGGTAAGACAGTGTATCACTTCAGTGTTTGAAAGGGTGGACTGAAGGGTACAAGGAAAACAAAGCAATTATACCAATGTATGATTAGGAAAAGGGCCCTGCCCACAGCACAGTAAAAGGATTCAAATGAAGACATCCTTGCAATTAGGAATTCAACAAAATAACTCCCTTACCTCACATACTCCCCTCTTCAAATTCCAAACTACTGACAATGCTAGGAACTTTCAAGTCCTACTAATTGGATCTGGAACGTGTTTTGAAATTAAAAAAGAAAATCAACTAGTTCTGGGTTAAACAGTGAAAGTAAAAATGAAGAGTTTTACAAAGGCCTACTATCTAGAACATATAAAGAACTTAAAAAAAAAATCAGTCCCCACAAATTTAAAGACCTAATTCAAAAATGGGCAGCTGAGAGCCGGAGATTTATCTCAGTGGCTCCAGCACCTGCCTAGCAAGTGCAGGGTCCTGGGTTTGATCCCAGTAACCACACACAATACCAGGCGTGGTGACTCACACCCACTAGCAATCAGTACCGTATACCACAGTGCCGGGCATCAGGGCCAGCCTGAACTACAAAAAAAAAAAAAAGGGCTGCTGAAATGAACACATTTTTCAGAGGATGAAGTAAAAGCTGTCAAGAACCATACGAAGAAATGCTGAACATCGCTGGTCATTTGAGAGATGCAGATGAAAACAACATTAAGATTTCATCTCGTGCTGGGCGTGGTGGCTCATGTCTGTAATCCCAGCACTTGGGAGGCAGAGAAAGGAGGATTGCTGAGTTCGAGGCTTGCCTGGGCTACATAGTGAGCCCAGGGCCAGCCTGAACTAGAAAGCAAGACCCTGTCTCAAAAAAAAAAAAAAAAAAAAAAAAGATTTCATCTCACTCCACAAAGAATGGCTATCTCAAAATTAGGCAGCAACAAATGCTGGCCAGGCTGTGGAGAAAAACGAACCCGTCTCCACTGTTCGAGGGAATGTAGACTGGTACAACCTCTATGGAAGTCAGTGTGCAGATTCCTAAAAAAAACTAGCATTAGGGCTAGAGATTTAGCTCAGTGGTTCCAGCGCCTGCCTCGCAAACGTAGGTCCTGAGTTCCATCCTGGAAACCACATAGAATGCTAGGCGTGGTGACTCACACCCACCAGCAATCAATGCCACATACAACAGTGCCGGGCGTGGTGGCTCAGGCCTGTAATCCCAGCACTCAGGAAGCAGAGGCAGGAGGATTGCTGAGTTCCAGGCTTGCCTGGGCTACACAGTGAGCTCAGGACCAGCCTGAACTACAAAGCGAGACCCTGTCTCAAAAAAAAACTAGTATTAGAGGTCCCATTTGACCCTGTTATTGCCCTGCTAGGTATGTATACAAAAGAATTAAAAAGAATCATATCATAGTGACATATGTGCACTCATGTTTATAGCAGCTCAGTTTGTGGTAGCTCAATCTTAGAATTAACCCAAATGCCCATCAACTAGAGACTGGACAAAGAAGATGTGGTTTTTCTATAAAATGAAGTATTACTCTGCTTTAAAAAATGATAAGTTTGAGTCATTTATACTCAAATGGACATAACTTTAGGGCATACTCATATGTGAAAAAAATAGGTCACAGATGTGTAAAAATCTTATCTGTTGCCAGGCGTGGTGGCTCACGCCTGTAATCCCAGCACTCGGGAGGCAGAGACCGGAGGATTGCTGAGCTCAAGGCTTCCATGGGCTACATAGTGAGCTCAGAGCCAGCCTGAACTACAAAGCGAGACCCTGTCTCAAAAAAGAAAAAAAATTACTTAAATCTTATCTGTTCTCTGGTATGAGAAACTGAAGATGTTAATGAGTTCTAGAATGTATGATGGATATTGTGAAATAGAAAATATTCAAAGGGAAATGTGGTGGACTGGTGAGTAATGAGGGATAAAGAAAAAAAGTAATGGTAATAAAAAAAGGGAAACAAAGCTTATACATTTACGGGGTGGGGTGTGGGGCAGGTAAGAGAATGGGAAAAAAATTGAGAATTAAATCATGTCTTATACTGGCACAAATTCCCAATACTAAGTGTGATCATGATGTGTATATAAAATGTACCAATAAAGATAAAAATCAACTAAAAAAAATGAAGAGGTTTTAAAAACCAAGGTTGAGCTGGGGAGTTAGCTCAGGTGGTACCGCACCTACTGTGAAGCACAAGGGCCCAAGTTCAATCCCCAGTACAGCAAAAATAAAAAATAAAAATTTGGGGGCCGGGGATTTAGCTCAGTGGTTCTGGCATCTGCCTGGCAAGGGCCCGAATTTGACGCCCGTACCACATATCATAATGCCAGGTGTGGTGGCTCATGCTTGTAATCCCAGCACTCGTGAGGCAGAGGCAAGAGGACTGCTTGGAGTTTGAAGCTTGCCTAGGTTATGTACAGTGAGCTCAGGGCCAGCCAGAACTACAAAGCAAGACCTTGTTTCAAAAAAAAAAAAAAAAGGAAAAGAAAAGAAAAAGAAAAACAAGGTTCACTTTCATGTAGTTTTGATAGTTTGGACTAATCTAACATAGGTAAGATACAGTGAAGTTCCAGGGGACCAAAACAAAGTTTCTTTAAACTGAAAGGATTTTATCTTGATTATTCATCTAATAAACAACACATGAAAGTTTACTGTATTCAAAACCTCTAAGATTCAAAAATGGGAAAATGGCCAAGTTTCCTTACTAAACTTTACTGGCACTGTTTATTCAAATTTCTAGAACAATGAATTGAAACTGAAAAAAGGATGAGGAAGAGGCTAATACATTTCCCAAGACTTTTGTAGTTTATAACATTCTTCCTATAATTATTTTTGACTATTCTACAGCAACTACTGTGTCTTTCCCTAAAATTTGCCCTAGGCTCAAACTTATACCAAATGCAAACTTGTACCAAAAATAGTGAACAAAGTTTTTGTTTTTCTTTTTTGAGGTTTTTTTTAGTTTTCTGAGACAGTGTCTCCCTTTGTAGTTCAGGCTGACCTGAACTCACTATGTAGCCCAGGCCAGCCTTGAACTCACAGCAATCCTCCTGCCTCTGCCTCCCAAGTACTGGGATTACAGGAGTGAGCCACCATACCTGGCATTGTGGTAAGTGGTAACCACAGTAACCGGGATCAAACTCAGGATGTTTACCAAGCCGGAACCACTGAGCTAAATCCCCAGCCATGAGCAAAGTTATTTTGATTGTTTGAGAATACTAGACCAAATACTGAAACATCTGATTTTTTTTGTTGTTGTTTTTTTGGTGGTGATGGTACAGGAACTTGGGGGGAGGGGACAACAACTGAACTACATTCACCACCCTTTTTTATTCTGAGACTGGTCTTGCTAACTGCCCAAGCACATCTCCATTTCAAAATCCTCTTGTCTCAGCCTCTCAGCCAAAGATATGATTCTGGGCTGGGGGATTTAGCTCAGTGGTTCCGGTGTCTGTCTTGCAAGTGCAGTGCAAGGTCTGGAGTTCAATCCCTGGCAAACCACATACAACAATACCAGGCGTGGTTACTCACTCCCATAAACCCTGCAATCAGTACCATACACCACAATGTGGGCATCGGGGCTCACATCTGTAATCCCAGCACTCAGAGGCAGAGGCAGGAGGATTGCTAAATTTGAGGCTTGCCTGGGCTACATAGTGAGCTCAGGGCCACCCTGATCTACCAAGCGAGACCCTGTCTAAAAAAAAAAAAAAAAAAAAAAAAAAAAATGGGGGCTGGAAATTTAGCTCAGTGGTTCTGGCGCCTGCCTTGCAAGCGCAAGGTCCTGAGTTCGATCCTGGTAACCACATACAATGCTGGGAGTGGTGGCTCACGCCTGTAATCCCAGCACTCGGGAGGCAGAGACAGGAGGATTGCTGAGTTCCAGGCTTGCCTGGGCTACATAGTGAGCTCAAGGCCAGCCTGAACTACAAAGCACGACACTGTCTCAAAAAAAAATCAAAACAAAAAACAAATACAAACATGACTATCAGAACTAAGACCTAAGGAACCACACTGGACAACCAGATGTAGTTTTTAAACAGCAAATTTGCTTCCCCATCACAAGAACAAATATTTTAAGGAAAACACCTCCCAAATGGACAACTTGGTCATATGTCAAATACCGAAAAATTGAATTTAAGTATGAACTTGACAAAGTGTTAAAACAAGGAACTTCATTATAATAACTCCAAGTTGTCATCAAAAGGTGATTTATAACGTTCACTTCCTGTCTTGCTTTCCCTTGGCCAGGGATGAATGTCAGTGATCAGCACAGTTCAATTCCCAGCACACCACCCATCCATACATATACACACATATTCAGACCAGATTTTTATTAAATTCTGAGTTCCCAAAGCTAATAACTCTTCTTCACAAGCTGGATTAAACTAGGAGTATGTCAACTGCTCCCATGTTTCAGAGACACCAGGAGACTGGGAAACAGCACCTTGCTAGGTCATCAACTGGTCCAATCTCTACCACAGTCGATAGTGACTACTAAACTCAGGGTTTATCATGTTCACTTCCTGTCTTGCTTTCTCTTTTGGCTCCCATAAATGGGAGAACTGCTAAAAGAAGCTCCAGGACATACTATCCACATAATGATGATGTATGCCGAAGTGCTACCTACCGCTTCCCCAGCACAATTCAAATCCTCCCCATGCCGAAACTGCTTTCTCTCTGCACTCAGTGTACCCTTTTCTGGTGGTCTTTGTCTTCTTTCTTATACAGATCTAAATGACAACATTCTGCTCACCTTCACTATGTGAACCTAGGGCCTCCACGCTGAGCTACAACCTCAGCCCTTTTATTTGAAGGCAGGGTCTCCCTAAATTACTAAATTCCCAGGCTGGAGTTGAATCTGCAATCCTCCTGCATCAGTCACCCAGACTAGTAGGACTACAAGCCTGTGCCAACATGCTCAGTTTGGCAATTTCTTAGTTTAAAAGTTTTCTCATTCTTTTATTTGTTTCTTTTTCTTTTTCTTTTTTTTGAGACAGGGTTTCCCTTTGTAGTTCAGGCTGGCCCTGAGCTCACTATGTTAGCCCAGGCAAGCCTGGAACTCAGCAATCCTCCTGTCTCTGCCTCCTGAGTGCTGGGATTACAAACGTGAGCCACCACGCCTGGCACTGTGGAATGTGGTATTGATTGCTGGTGGGCGTGAGTCACCACGCCCAGCATTGTATGTGGTTACTGGGATCAAACCTAGGACCTTGCACTTGCGAGGCAGGCAGGCGCCGGAACCACTGAGCTAAATCTCCGGCCCTCATTCTTTTATTTCTTACAAGAGACTGATTAGTACAAATGTCATACTCACAAAAGAATGTTAACAAACTATGTTTCCACTATTTTTAGCTACTATGATATACTTTGATACCTCAGCTGTTTTGGAGACTAAGACTGCTTGTGTTTATGATTTTAAATTGCATTTTAAAAAGCAACCTTTCCTGCTAGGAAAAGGGTTCCTCTGTATGTGGGTGGGTAGGACACTGGGCATTGAACTTAGGGGTATTCCACCACTGAGAGACATTCCCCACTCTTTGGGGGATGGGTACTGGGACTCAAACTCAGGGGCTAACACTGGCCAGCAGGTCCGAGATATAGCCACAACCCCATCCCCAAGCCTTTTTATTTGGAGACATGGGTGCACCAACTATGCCCAGCTCCTAGTTCTTAAGATAGACTTGCATTTCCCACAGTCTATAGTGTTGCACAAATAGCTGCTTGACGTCTAAATGTTACATCTCCCAAACAGGCCATGAAAGAAACTTCGTTGCTGTATTACCATTCTTAAGCCAATCAAAAATGTGGAACAACAAGGTCTCCCTGTTGAAGAATTATAAATAAGACTCAGTAGGATCTTTTGGGGGAGGAGCTGTTCCTGGTCCCTGAAATCAGTTTTTAGCATTTAGGGGCAAAATTGGAGGATGGTGCAGCTCATGACATCTGTTTAAAAACAGCAGAGCCGGGTGTAGTGGCTCACACCTGTAATCCCAGCACTGGGGACACAGAGGCAAGAGGATTGCCATGAGGTCAAGTCTAGCCTGGACTACATAGTGAATTCAGGGTCAGCCTGGACTACAAAGTGAGGTCCTCTCTCAAAAAGCTAAAAAATAAAAAAAAGACCAGGGCCCCATGATGCACACCTGTCATGCTATCTGCTTGGCAGGCAGAAGCAGGAGGATAGCATTTGATGCTTGCCAGGGTAACTTAGTGAGATTCTATCTCAAAAGACAAAAACTAAAAGGGCTGAAGATGTAGCTCAGAGATACCACACTTGCCAGACATGTGTGAGGCTGTGGATTCAATCTCCAGTACTGCAATAATAAAGCTGAGATGACATAATTCAAATCCAAAAGCAAAGACTCTCCATGAGGTTACCTAAAATCTATTAAGTCCCAGACTCAACTACAGATTAATCTACGATAGAATACTAGGGTTTTGCCCACAAGTTTTAATGACAGTGACTGTAAAGCCTAATGACACAGTATTCCCAAAGTTCTAAAATAACCAAAATCTGAACTAATTTTACAGGTTAAAAGCACCTAGGACACTGGTTTGTGAAAACATGGCAAAATCTCTTCCAGTCTCTAATTCTGCCAACATGCCAAGTCACAATGACAGGAAGCTCTCTGGACATTTCTCACAACGCCCGAGTCCCATCTGGATGGCAGTCATTTTGCAAATGGGAAAACAACACCTCCAGATCTACTTTAAAATCCGTTTAGAATGTGCATTTTTCTGGATATGTTAAAGATAACGTGGAAGCTGGCTCCATACCTTCAACATCTAATTTATCTTTTGCAATATTTTCTTGAGCGTCATGCTACTCGCTCTTAATCTCCCTCCTGGATTAACCCACACTTGAAGTTCTTATTTCCAACCCGACAAAACCAATGAACACAGAGGCAATACCGCGGATTGTTAAAACAGCATCCATCTATTGCATCGCCACCTAAAGACCACCGCGTAAACAAGCGACACAGGTGACCACAGGGGTGGGCTCCAAGGTCCCCGCGCCCCTCACTCCCGCCGCTGCCACCGCAGGACCCACCTCTGCAACTCCTCCTCCTGGATCCTCTCCTCGTCCCACACGAAGACACCGGCGAGCGCCGCCATCAAGGCAGAGGCATGGCCCTGACGGCCGCGCAGCCTGCGCCACAGGCGTCCGAGTAGGACGCAGCGCGAGCTCTCCGAGTAGAGGCGGCCGTAGAGCTGCGCTATCTGCTGCGCGCGCCGCACGCGCAGCCCCGTCACGAAGCGGCACTGATTGGCCAATAGGCCCAGCAGGCTCCCGCCCCGCGTTCTCGCCAGCCAGGCGGCCAGCGGCCTCCGCAGGAACATGCCGCCGCCGCCGCCGCCGCGCGACCCCGGGCTCCGGGAGGAAGCCCTGCGCCGCAGCACCGTCCGCAGAGCCCCTAGCAGCCCGCCCCCAAGCCCGTCTCACTGAGCTCCGGGCAGGCCCTGTCCCTCATGTCTCTGGGCAGCAACCGCTGAGCGAGGGTCCCCGTTAGAGGGGAGCGCCGATGCACCAGACCCTCGGGGGCTCGACCTCCTGCCTCCTCCGCTTGGCCGTTGGGTGCCAGAATACTGTGGTACCAAGCTCGCGAGAAACCACCTGGCCGGACGACCCCGGCCGGGCTGCAGAAAAGGTTCCGGGCGTTCCGCCTTCGTCTCACGCGCTGTCCGAGCGCAGCGTAGCCCTGTTCCCGCCTCCCGGGCTCTCATTGGGTGAGATCCGAACACCCTGAGTGCTCATTGGCCTAGCTCAAAGCTCGTTACCTCTCAGTCCCGCCCCCACGCTCTGCAAACCGGCGGAGCCTGGTAGCAAGGTTGGTTGTACGGCGCCAAGAGACGTTCAAGGGCGCTTGGGAAAGTGGCCGTCGGACCCGCTGTAGTCGCCAGGCCTGGCCTCTCCACATCCGCCCCATGGAGGAGCGCTGCCAGGTGCAGTGGGAATCCTGCGCCTTGTGCAGTTCTTTAACGGGCGGGGCCGGTCTCGGGTCTTTGAACTCTGGTCACGGCCGGGCCAAGGCCGCACCCTCTCCCCAGGAAAAAGGGGAGACCCAGGTGTGGTGCGAGGCGACGCAGATGCTCCTGGCTAACGCGACCTACTCCAGCCTGGTCCCCCACCCAACCCCTGAGTCTGCTCGGTGCCGAGGCGGTCACTGAGCGTCCGGGTCCCCAGAGCGAACCGGCGAACTGTATCGAGAACCCGAGACACTGCCGAGAGCCACGTGCGTAGGTGACCTGGCGCAGAGACAACCCTTTGGTAAGCAGCGCTTTGGTGAGCAACCCTTCTCCCTGGAACCTCTAGGCGAGCGCGTGGGAAAGTAAACAGGTTTACTAAACCTTCCTTGTTCGCCCTTGAGCAGCTTGGCTACATGACCTTGAAGGGTATTCAATTGCTATTGTGTGTCCCACTTAATTACAGCAGAGCCGCTGATTATATAGTTCTTGCTGCTCGTGAACTCACTGTGTACCTCGAGGGGTTCCTCCTGTGTCAGCCTCCTGAGTGCTTGGATTACAGGGGAATGCCACAAGACTGGCTAGGAACCAAAGGAATTTTACTGGGGAGACTATGGAGTCAAATAAGTTCCAGGGCAAGAGCAGTTCAGCACATGATTAAAAATAGTGGACAACACCACCTCCAGGTAGAGAATTTAACATAATCAGTTTTCTTTGTGTTCCCCAGGACAAGGGGTTGGTGTCTTTGGCTGGTTTCAACCTGTTCCTTGTGGTTTTTTCCTAGGACTTTATCTGAAACAGAAAGATAAGGAGCACTAACTCCCGTGGAAGGCCGCAGCTTCTTGTCTCAAAGGCTCCTTGAGACATATAGCAATTTCACTTTTACTGTAGGTAAACACACGTGCAGTTTTTCCTGTTCTGAGCAAAAACTAAGTATTTTTTACAAAGAAACACTATGCTTGCTGGAAACTGAAATTTAGTTCTCTCTTGTCTACTCTTGGATGTCAGATTTTCCTGTGGAGACTGATACTGATGTTCATTTCCCCTTGAAACCAGGTAAGGAAAAATATGTGTGTAGCAGAAAGTAGTATCTGTCACTCTGTGTAACCATCCTTTTTCAGTGATGCAGGATAAGGGGCCATGGAGCCAGAGCTGACCCTTCCCTTCCTCTATGGAAAGCCCACTGAGGCCTGCGCAGGCCCTCGCCGACCGTGGCTTGGGGTTGCTATCTGCCTCATAAAGCCAAGTGGAGGAGTTGTCCTCTGGGAAGACAAAGTTGTCTTCACCTCTGAAAAAGCCTCCTACATAGTCATGCTGCCATTTGCTAGAGTGTGGTATTCTATGGGGTGGATTTTTAGCTGCGATCAAGAAAGAATACAGTTAGTGTAACAAGAAACCCAGAGTGGGGTGGTTACCTCCAGAATTCATCGCTGTTAACTGACTCCAGGCTTCATGACAGACATAGAAGTAGATTTCTAATTAAAAGAAAAGAAGCTGAATATGATGGTATGTGCCTGTGATCCAAGCATTCTTGGGAAGTTGAGGCATAAGAGTTTGAGGCCAGCCTGAATTACATGAGGAGAACCTGTCTCAAAAAAAACTAGGGGGGGCCGGAGGGTTAGCTCAGTGGTTCCGGCGCCTGCCTCGCAAGCGCAAGGTCCTGAGTTCGATCCCCGGTAACCACATATAATGCTGGGCGTGGAGACTCACGCCCACCAACAATCAATACCGCATACCACAATGCTGGGCGTGATGGCTCACGGCTGTAATCCCAGCACTCGGGAGGCAGGGACAGGAGGATTGCTGAGTTCGCGGTGGCTTGCCTGGGCACCATAGTGAGCTCAGGGCCAGCCTGAACTGCAAAGCGAGACCCTGTCTCAAAAAGCAAAAAAAAAAAAAAAAAACTGGGGGTGCAGAGTGATAGAACTTGAACCCAGGGCTCATGCCTGCTAAATGCTCTACTACTGAACTCTGTCCCACCATTCTTTGTTGATCATGTGCTGTGGTCTCACACACACAAGGTAGAAATTAAAGTTGTAAACTGCTTGTGATCATAAGGCTCTAAAGTCATTTTTGTTGGTTGACTTTTTATTTTTATTAGTAGTATACAAGAATAGAACAACATACACATTTTATTTTTGTGTATATATACATATACTATGTAGCCTAGGCAAGCCTCAAACTCAGCAATCCTCCTGCCTCTGCATCTCAAAATGTTGGGATTAGAGGCATGAGCCACCATGCCTGGCAACACATAGAATTTTTTGGAAACTTCTAGTGAGATAGGACTAATCCTTTCCAATCAATATTATCACATAGCTAAGCTAAAAATCCAATGTGAACTACCAATCTGTACCTTTTTTAAAATTTTATTGAGATAACAAAAAGAAAATCACATAAAAAGTAATGAACGTTGGGCTGGAGGGTTAGCTCAGTGGTTCCGGTGCCTGCCTCGCAAGCGCAAGGTCCTGACTTCGACCCCTGGTAACCACATACAATGCTGGGTGTGGAGACTCACGCCCACCAACAATCAATACCGCATACCACAGTGCCAGGCGTGGTGGCTCACGCCTGTAATCCCAGCACTCAGGAGGCAGAGACAGGAGGATTGCTGAGTTTGAGGCTTGCCTGAGCTACATAGTGAGCTCAGAGCCAGCCTGAAATACAAAGCAAGACCCTGCCTCAAAAAGAAAAAAAAATAAGTAATGAACGTTGGCTCTTTAAATTGTGTTTGTGCAATCTTGCATTATTTTCTTTTGGGGTTTATTTTGTTGTGTTGTGTTTTGTTTTGTTTTTTTGAGACAGAGTCTCACTTTGGAGTTCAGGCCAACCCTGAACTCACTGTGTAGTCCAGGTTAGTTTGTTGCAGCGATCTTCCTGCCTCTGCCTCCTGAGTATCTTGTATTATTTTCAATGTGGTCAAGTATCAGAGGGCAATCAGTCTTCCCATCTGACTACAAAGGGAGTCAGTGGTGGGCCAGAGATTTGGCTCAGTGGTTCTGGTGCCCAGCAAGCACAAGGTCCTGAGTTTGATCTCTGGTAACCACATAAAACACTACCGGGTGTGGTGATTCGTGCCCACTAGCAATCAGTACCACTAGCACAGTGCCAGACGTGGTGGCTCACTCCTATAATCCCAGCACTCAGGAGATAGAGGCAGGAGGATTGCTGAGTTTGAGGCTTGCGTGGATTACATAGTGAGCTCAAGGCCAACCTAAACTACAAAGCAAGACCCAGTCTCCAAAAAGGTGTGTGGGGGGGGTCAACGGTGAAAGCTAAAGAAAGAAACATAGTAGAAACTTGTGTAATTTCATAGTACATGGAGACCAGGGGACCAGTGCCTCAGCAAGAGCAAAGACCAATACACTATTTATTGAGTACAAACAATACTTGGAGGGAACATCAGGTGACAGGAGCAGTGCATACTTAGAATAGTAGGTAGGGTGAGATAGCAAGCTAATGAAGAGTTTATCCTTACTCCAGGTGAAGCCTTTCTCTTTTTTATTACTACTCAGTTCTCATAGAATCAGGATGCCATCATCTCATGTACTCTTGGCCTTGATTATCACCACAGCATCACAGGACCCTTCAAGTCTCAGCTTGGGACCAGAAGTACTCGGAGTTAGTACCTGCCTACCGTAGCTGACTCACAGGCAAGATAACATTAGGCCTTGGACAGCTATAGTCAAAATTTAACTATGAAAAAATTTTTCTCCAGAAATTATATAAAATGGCTCCTAACAGTTAAGCTGGGTATTACCCAGAAATCCCTTCCATAGAGTATAAGTCTAGTTAGAGTTGGCCAAAAAGAAACTTATACAAGATTGGGAGGCAGAAGTGAAGCAGACAAGGTCTTGCTGTATAGTTCAGGCTGGACTTGAACTCACGGTATCCTGCTTCAGCTTCCCAAGTGCCAGAGTCACACGGGTGTGCAATACCACACCCAGCTGCACCATTTCTGAAATTTGCTGTCATATGGGGTAACAGATGAGCACACAGGTGACTGACAGGTTCCAGCTGTGCTACTTTTCCTTTGCTGTCCTTCCAGAACTTCTTCCTGTCCTACTGTCCGAGCAAGACTGGCAGACCAGCTCCCAGGCTGCAGATCCACAGAGACAACTGCTGCTCAAACCTCCGAGACTTCCAACCAATTGTCCTCAACTTGAGAGAATCTTTTGGGCTCCCTCTGTCTTCCCCTTCCTCTGCTGTGACAGTTGTAGACTCACTACACAATCAGGCTATAAACTGTCTCATCCCCATTGTTCTGAGCAGCTCTCAATGTCCCTTTGTGCCAAACCCTCTCTTCAACCACCAGTCTGGCAGCCAACGAACCTCTGTCATTGTAATTTTCCCTTTTCTGGAATTGCAGGTGAATGAAGAAACTGTCTTTGATGGGAAGAGTGTCCTGTGTCCCATATGTTTCTTCAGGCTTCAATCCCTTAGCAAATCGCTTTTGGGATTCAGCTACCTTGTTTTATCAGTAGCTTGTTTCTTTTTGTTGCTTAGTGTTCCTCTAAATGACTATCCATTTGATGTTTGTTTCCATTTGGGCTGCTGTGAATATTTGCACAAGTCTTGGTGTGCCAGTGATGGCCTGCCGGGTTGTATGGTAAATGTTTGTTCAGCCTTTTAGGAAACTTTTCTGGAGCACTGCCACTTTGTATTCTCATCAACACCATGTAAGTTTTGGTTACCCACACCCTTCCCATCACTGACATACCATCTTTTCCCGCACTGTCCCATGCTTTGTGTAACTGTATTTTGTACAGATTAAAGTTTTGTGGCAGCCCCATGTCAAGCAAGTCTTATCAGTGTAATTTTTCTAACACCTCGGATGACTGTTAGCACATTTTATCGGTAAAGTATTTTTTGTTTGTTTTTTTGAAACAAGGTCTCACTTTGTAGTTCAGGCTGGCCCTGATCTCACTATGTTGCTCAGGCAAGCCACAAACTCAGCAATCCTCCTGCCTCTGCCACCTGAGTGCTGGGATTACAGGCTTGAGCCACCAAGCCCAGCATTTCTGATATCTGGTACTGATTGCCAGTGGGTGTGAGTCACCACACCCAGTATTGTATGGTTACCGGGGATCGAACCAGGGACTTTGCACTTGCTAGGCAGGCACCAGAACCACTGAGCTAAATCTCTGGCCCGTAGCAATAAAGTATTTTTTAATCAAGGTATCCACATTACTGACAATGCTGTTGCATACTTCCTTGACCACAGTATAGTGTAAATGTAAATTCTGCCCCATGAGATTACCTTTGACCACTGTCGTCCAGGCCACTGTGAGGGCTGTATCCTAGCCTGAGCTTTTTTTCCTTCTTTGTTAGGCTGGTCCCAGGATATCCTCACAAGGCCATGGACATAGGCTAGGGAGAGGCAAGGTGATTGCCCACAGAACTTAGCTGGGCATTCAGGGCCTACAGACTCTCGTACCATTCTGTGTGATGATGGAGGGCTTCATGAACGCCAACCTTCCAATACCCCGTATATCATGCATAGCTCAGGACTGGGATATTTCTGGCCCACAATCCAGTTTTAAATCTCTACATGGCCCAGTGGCATGCTGGAAGCTATATTGAAAAAATGCAGAGCCAGGCGTGGAAGCACACACCTAAAATCCCAGTGTTCAATTATGTCAGGAGGATGGTGAGTTCTAAAACCAGCCTGAGCAATTTAGTGAGAACCTCCTTCCAGATTATAAAAGGAGAGGCTGGGTGTGGTGGCACACACCTCTCATTCCAGCCTTTGGGAAGCTAAGGCAGGAAGAATTCAAGGTCAGGGTATGCTACATAGTGGGTACAAGACCACCCTGAACTAGCTACCAAGACCTGTGCCAAAAAAAAAAAATAGAGCCAAGAGTCGATGATAACATAATACCTGCAATGCCAGCGGCTCAGGAGGCTGAGGCAAGATAACCACAAGTCTGAAGCCAACCCTAGGTTATATAGTACTTACCTCAAAATAAATATAAAGGGCTGGGAATATAACTCCTTGCTCTCTGGTTTCAGTCCCAAGTACTGCAGTTAGTCAAATAAGGTAGAATAATTATAGCACATAATAGAAGTTACTGGGCCAGAAATTTAGCTCAGTTGTTCTGGTACCTGCCTAGCAAGCACAAGGTCCTGAGTTCGATCCCCAGTAACCACATACAACAATACCAGGTGTGGTGACTTACATCCACCATCAGTCAGTACCACACACCACAATGCCAGGTGTGGTGGCTCACACCTCTCATCCCAGCACTCAGGAGGCAAAGGCAGGAGGATCGCTGAGTTCAAGGCTTCCCTGGGCTGCTACATAGTGAACTCAGGGCCAGCCTGAACTACAAAGCGAGACCTTGTCTCAGAGTTACTTAAAACTTATGAATTATTTCTGGAATTTCCCACTTACTATTTGAACCACGGTTGACCAGGAGTAACAAACTACAGAAAGCAAAATCACCAGTGGGAAACCATGTTGTGGGAGCAGGGAGCCTGTAGTCCTCTGCAGAGCCATGTTTACTTGTCTGTGGTTTGGGGACCAGCTGTCACCCTGGCCCTGCCCGACAGGGCCCCAGGGCACTTGATCACAGTTGTTTACAGTGTGCCCTTCACAGGCCTCCCTTTATCCTGCCCAACCCTTACGTGACCTGGTATCCCTCCTACAGGCAGAGGCCTTGTGACCTGATGCACATTTTTCCTTTAAAGGCCCCCGACTGGGAATAGAATTCAGTTTGAAGGTGGGAAGCTGGTCACTGTGGCACTGAGAAAGCACCACAGCAAAGCTCCTCCCTGGTCACTCAGAAACTGCAGAGAAATGCCGGACGTGGTGGCTCATGCCTGTAATCCCAGCACTCGGGAGGCAGAGACAGGAGGATTGCTGAGTTCGCGGCTTGCCTGGGCTACGTAATGAGCTCAGGGCCAGCCTGAACTACAACGCGAGGCCCTGTCTCAAAAAGCAGAAAAAAAAAAAAAAAAAACTGCAGAGAAGGGGGCAGAGCACCTTGCAGGGCTGATGGGCAGGGCAGCTGCCCAGAACAGCCACATTTGGCCAGGCAGTGGGAAGCAAGGAGAGCAATGGACCCATGGGCCAAGGTCTTTCTTGGAGTCCCAGGTGTGCCCCAAGTGGGTTTCCACCAGCAAAGCTCCAGCTGGTGGATTTAGAGCAAGCAGGCATGACCCATGGAATGATACCATGATGGAGATATGATCGCTGGGCATGCCTGGACAGCCACATGGGGTGAGGGTGAGTCAGACTGTGTGGGCCTGCCCTCAGATAGGTGGCCAGCAGAAGTGGTTGCATAAAGTACGTAGCTAGACCAGTCACAGTGGGAATTGAGAGATGAAAACTGCAGACTGCGTCAAGTGTGATTAAACCTTGCATTCAGTATCAGTCTAACATTCAAAATGGCTGTTGAGGCTATGTAAATTTATAGGAATTCATTACAGGTGTTTTTGTTTTTAGGTTTGTTTGTTTTTTGTGTTTTTTTGAGACAGGGTCTTGCTTTGTAGTTCAGGCTGGCCCTGAGCTCATTATGTACCCCAGGCAAACCTCAAACTCAGCAATCCTCCTGCCTCTGCCTCTTAAGTGCTGGGATGAGAGGTGTGAGCCACCACACCTGGCACTGGTATGTGGTACTGATTGCTGGTGGGTGTGAGTCACCACAGCCAGTATTGTTGTATGTGGTTACTGGGGATTGAACCAGGGAACTTGTGCTTGCTAGGCAGGGGCTGGAACCACTAAGCTAAATCTCCACCCCGTTGTTGATGTTTTGAGACAGTGTTTTACTTTTCTCATGACTGAAACACCCAACACCCATAGTTAAAGGAAGAAAGATTTCATTTAGATCACAGCTTTTAGAGGTTTTGGTTTATAGTTGGCTGGCTTCAAGGCAGAGTGCATAGCAGAGGGACATCACAGAGGAGAAACTGTTCATAGCAAAGCAGGGCAGACAAAGCAGCAATAACAGAAGCAGCAGCAAAAAATGACAGCACTCTTTCTGTCCCTTTTATTCCATCCAGGTTACCTGCCCTTACAGTGGATAGCACTGAGCCCCACTTTAATTATGGTGGGGAACCCATAATTCCAACATCACACTTAATGGTAGTATCACAGGGGCTGTGGATACAGTTCAGGGCCTGCCTGGAGGCTCAAAACCCTGAGTTCCACTTCCAGTACCAAAAAAGACAAAAAATAATCCTAGCTCACACTCTAGATTCAGCCATCTCAGAAAAATTCCACCAATGACCACATAAGGCTTTGGGGAACATCTAGATACAAGACTTAATAAGACCTCACTGTTTATTTCAAACTGGCCTTGAACTCACTATGCATTACATGCTGACATTCAATTCCAAGAAATCTTCCTAACTCAGCCTCCTGACTGCTAGGATTACAGGCATGTGCCACCCCACCCAGCTACTTGAGAGTCCTCAGGGACTGCAGTGTGATGCACACAGCATCCTGTCTACCATTGACGCTTTTGGCAAGACTGCTTCCCTGGCTTCTGGACCCAGTGGCAGAGTAGCCTGCCTGGCAGCCAGAACTATTGACAATGCCTTCTTTTGTTTTAGGCCCCACTCAACTGACAGCCTTTTAGGTTATTCGGAAAATAAGCCAGAGAAGAATCCAGTGAGCACATGTTACCTCCAAATGCAAACCCACTGCACCTTGTAGCTCTGTCTTCATGGTAGGAGGGCCCAGATGCTACAGTTAACCTTTCACCTTAAAAGGGCTCTCTCAGCACATCCCAGGCCTGGCCTCCTAGAAGCCTCACTGAATATTCATGGGACTTGTTCCCTATGCTTTGGCATCCAGAAGCCTTATTGAGGCAGCCAGAGTAGTCACTACTTCCAGTCAGCGTGATGTGATGGATGTATCAGACCAGTGAGACATTCTGTGCAGTAGAGAACAAATCCTCTGTGGACTTTTTTCTTTTTGTTAGATTTTTGTTGTTGTTATTTTGTGGGTTATTTTTGTTTTGTTGTTTTGAGACAGGGTCTTATTGTGTAGCCTAGGCTATTCTCGAGGGATCACAATGATCCTCCTACATCAGCCTTCCAACTGCTGGGATCACAGCTGTGTGCCACCACCCAGCTGTCTGCAGACTAGGTTATGATAGAGGACTGGGTAGTCGATACAACCTCAAGTCTGGATAAGAATAAGTATAGCTGGCATTCCCAGCTCGCCAAAGCAAACCATGTTTAACAGTCTCTACTGAAAACAGGCCAGGAAAAAGCATTCATTGGACACATAACTGCATACTTTGTTTCACGGATGCATGGATCCCTGCAGACGACGCAGGGACACACCACAGTTGCAGTTAGAAGCATAGTCTAAGTAAGTTTAGGATTATCCATTTCCCTGTCCATGACCCATTAGGGTAAATGCAGGCTGGACAGCTAAACCAAAGGGGAATATGGTGGGAGTCACCCCTCTTTTAGAAAGCGCATTGAGGGCCAGATATTTAGCTCAGTGGTTCCAGTGCCTGCCTAGAAAGCGGATTGACTGGTGGTAGCACTATTCTCTGTTGTCTCCAAGAAGGCTTTGCAGCTCTTGGCTGTTTTCTCAGCTAAAGATGAGTGCTTAACTGGTTGATCTTCCTACATTTATTTTACTTTTTTTTTTAGACAGGGTCTCCCTTTGTAGTTCAGGCTGGCCCTGAGCTCACTATGGAGCCCAGGCAAGCCTCGAACTCAGCAATCCTTCTGTCTCTGCCTCCTGAGTGCTGGGATTACAGGTGTGAGCCTCCATGCCTGGCACTGTGGTATGTGGTATTGATTGCTGGTGGGTGTGAGTCACCTTGCCAAGCATTGTATGTGGTTACCGGGGATCGAACTCAGGACCTTGCACTTACGAGGCAGGCGCCAGAACCACTGAGCTAAATCTCCAGCCCCTACATTTTATTTTCTCATTAAATGCAATTTACATTGTTTCTGAAACTGAGCTTCTTCATCCCTATATACAGGTAGAGATGCCAGCCTGATGATCTGTGCTCACAGGTTGTACTAAGGCACAAATGAAGTCATGTATATTAACAGCCAGGCATGATGCTGCACACCTGTGATCCCAGCACCCAGGAGGCTGAGGCAGGAGGGTCACCATGAATTCAAGGCCAGCCTGGGCTACCTAATGAAACCATGTCTCAAACAAACAACAACAACAACAAAAGTGCGTGGTAAAGTGTAAAATCCTCTATAGGGTCTAAGAAGAATGACTATGACTGTTACTCCCCTCAACATTTCCCCCTTATATAGAAAAACTGAGATGATAGTCCTCATGTGTCTGTTTCAATCAAGGGTCTTTTTATTGTTTGGGTTTTTTTTCCTGCGGTACTGGGGATCAAACTCACAACCTTGTGCTTGCAAGGCAGGTGCAGTGCCACTGAGCTAAATCCCCAGTACTTATTGTTTTTGTTGTTGCAAGTACTGTACTTGGAAGCAACACCAACAAAAATACAAAACAACACCAAAAAAAAAGAGAGACATTCCCAGAAGTTCCATAAAGGAGCAGATCAACTACAAGGAGTAGTTGACACCTCCATACTCCATTTACGTTCCCCTCATGGCAGAGGATATCTGTCCGTTGCTGCTGAGAGTATTTCTGGCTGACAGCCCCACATTGTCAGCTCTCTTTAGAAATTACAGGAAATAAACCAGGCACGTATGTGGTGCACACCTGTAATACCACCACTGGGGAGTTTGAGACCAGCCTGAGCTATATAGTTCAAGACCAGCCTGGGCTACATAGTGAGTTCAAAACCAGCCTGAACTACACAGCAAGACCCTGTCTCAAAAAAAAGGAAAAAATTGCTCTAAAGTGAAGAAAGGGTCCTCACCCCAGGTGGTGCCCTCTCTGGAAACAGTGATCATCCCAAAGCGCTCCTGTGACTGTTTGAGCCGGGCTGTAAGCCTGGCCCACATTCCATGGTGGCCATCCCAGCTTTCCATGGGCTCAGCTGAGACTGTATTGTCCAGAGTACTTGGCAAACTAACTCCCGTCTAAAGTCACTTCCTTCCCTTCCCCTGTAGCCATTGAACCCAAGGGCACCTCACTGCCAACCCCATAAGCTCATTTCCATCTCAGTCTCCTGCCAGAGCTGCCATCCAGAAACTTGCCATAGACTCACCAGTGGCCTTGTCTGGATGCGCGAGCTGGGCTTAGGTCCTGGCTCTGCTTGCACCCCAGCAGCCCCTTTCCAGTGCCCCTCAGCCGAGGCCCCCACCTTCCCTGCTGCATTGCTCATGCCCTGCAGGCTTTGGCCCCACACTCCCAGACAGAGGACTTCGGAAGCCCCTGTGCATTTCTCAGGCCTTGGCCAGAGGGTGCGTCCAAAGAGTTAAACGCACCTCCTCTAAGCAGACTGAAGTTACACTGATGTCTATGCCTCTATCTCTTTGTGTCCCCCATGTGCTTGAGTCTGGTGCAATCCTTGGGCTCCCAGGTTCAGGCAAAAATGCAACAATAAGCACCTTTTCTTTCCTTGCAAATGTAGATGCAATCCAAAGCTCTCTTCATCTATTATTCAGAATGGAAGTGTTTACAGTCCTCATGCACTTGCTCCCCGGGATGAGAAATCTCTTTTATAACAGGCAATTTCCTCCTAATGCGTAACCTGAAAACAATTTAGGAAGGCATCTGTTTTTGTGATCAGCAAAGTGGCTATGTGTAGAACTGCAAGGCCAAACACACCTCAGTCAGCTCTTCTCAGAACCAGAGCAGAACCCCCAGGGAGGGACAGAGCACGGACAGCTTCCAACTCTATCTCTGGGTGCAAGACTGTCCCGCCTCAGCGAGACAGGATCTGCCCCTATTGTCCCAACAGACAGGAGGAGGCCACAGGGCACGCTTCCTTGCTGCTTCCTCCCTCCCCAGAAGACTGTGCAGTTCTAGTTTAGCTTAGTCTGCATCACCAGGGCCTGGGCCAGCTCACCGCTATGAGAAGGAGCCTCATGGCAGGGGCTGATGGGAAACGACTGCTCGTTGCAGTGTGGCGGGTGCAGAGAGGCAAAGCCAGCTGTAGCTGGAGGCAAGCAAGCTGGGACCCAAGTAGCAGTATGTAGAGGTTTCATACCACAGCAACCCAGGCTGGCTGCAGGCAGTGCAGAGAACCAAGGGACAAGGGCAGGGCCATGCAGATGGGCTACCAAAAGGTACGTCTGAAGTCTGTCCTCTCCCTCCTACTGCAGACCTAGGAGACTGACATTAAATGCCACAGTCTCAGAAGCCTTTGGAAAATTGCCACTTTCCTTCCATTTGCAGGAGCTTTGCCAGGTCACAGTCCTGTCCTCTCTATTTATTTTATTTATATGCTCCAGGGAAAGGAAAAGATGGCTACTGTGATAGGTGGGCTGGGGTGGGGCACTGGTCACATGTGCCCGGCCTTCCTCCTAGGGGCAGCTGCCTGTGGGGAGCAAGGTCCCTGCTCTGCTGAGGAGTCTGCTACCCAGGGTCTTGCTGCCAAGATGAGATTCGCATCAGCTGCTATGCAGCTAATAGATCTAAAGCTGGGTTCCAGCCCAGCCCTCTGCCAATAATAAGGACGAGATTAGGACCTGGGCTGTCACTCATCCTCTGCTGTCTTTCTGGGGCCTCAGAGACACCCAGAACAGCCTCCCTGACTCAACCTTCCCTTCGCTGAATTCCCACCGCATTTCTTGGTCTAGCTGTAGTGTCACCAGCTATGATTTAGGCGGCCACATTCAGCACTTTCCTTCCTAGTGTTGTGTGAGGAGACACCCTAGAGAGAGGCAGGGTGCAGAGCAGCCACACCAGGTGACTGCTGAGTGTGCGCGTGGGGATTGGAGGCCTGGCTCTGTCAGTAGGGCTCCCTTCACGCCTCCTCCTTTGAGAGGACGTTGGACTTTGATGTTCTCCTCACGCGAAGCCACCCTCCATTCTCTCCTCCCTGTGGTTTGATGACCCTTATCCATGTAAACTAGCGACCTCCAGCCTGGCCAGGCAGGGCTTGATGCTAGCAACTCCCTGGTCCTCTGTAACCTCTGACCAGCCCTCTTACCACCAGGAGGGAAAGGCCTGGCTCAGAAATGGGGCCCACATCAGGACTGCAAGGGACCAAAGGGTAAACAGGCACAAAGAGCTTTTTAGAAGCCTTGTCACTTCTGGCTTTGACTTTTCTGATACTCAGCTGATAAATTCCTTTCTTGCACCACCAACCTGAGTTGTTTTTAGTTATTTTGCCTTAAAAATGTACTGGCTAACACACACTTTGGTAGGACAGAGCAAGTTTCCAGTATTTGTGTCCTTCACATGAACTTTGATAACATGTGTGAAGTCTTAATCTTTTTTTTTTTTTTTTGAGACAGGGTTTCGCTTTGTAGTTCAGGCTGGCCCTGAGCTCACTATGTGGCCCAGGCAAGCCTTGAACTCAGCAATCCTCCTGCTTCTGCCTCCCGAGTGCTGGGATTACAGTCTTGAATCACCATGCCTAGCATTGTGGTATGTGGTTACTGGGGATCAAACCAGGCACCTTGTACTTGCTAGGCAGGTGCTGGAACCATTGAGCTAAATCTCTGGCCCAGTCCTAATCTTTTTTTTAAAAAAAAACATTCTATCATGATGAAAAGTAACAAGTCATATTTTTCTGTTTCTCTTGAATATTTTCCATATATTGGTCACAAAGCTTTGAATGTAGACCTGCTGCCATAGTTCTCTTGTCCACCTTGCTAAGGCTTCAGTGTCCAGACTCTACAAAAAAACTCTTAGCTAGATATGGTGGTGCACACCTGTAATGCCAGCACTTAGAAGGCTGAGGCAGGAGGGTTGCCATGAGTTTTTTTTTTTTTTTTTTTTTTTTTTTGAGACAGGGTCTCACTTTGTAGTTCAGGCTGGCCCTGAGCTCACTATGTAGCCCAGACAAGCCTCGAACTCAGCAATCCTCCTGTTTCTGCCTCCTGAGTGCTGGGATTAAAGGTGCAAGCCACCACGCCCGGCACTGTGGTGTGCGGTATTGATTGTTGGTGGGCATGAGTCTCCACACCCAGCATCGTATGTGGTTACCGGGGATCGAACTCAGGACCTTGCGCTTGCGAGGCAGGCGCCGGAACCACTGAGCTAACCCGCCGGCCTGAGTTTTTTTTTTAATTGAATTCTGTATTGGTACTTTTTATATACAGCTCACAATCACACACAACATTGGGAAATTTGTACCAGTATGTGACATAGGTCAATTCTCATTTTACCCACACCATGAGTTTGAGGCTAGGCTGAACTACGAAGCAAGACTTTGTCTCAAAAGAAGAAGGAGGAGGAGAAGGAAAAGAAAGAAGGAAGAAGGAGAAGAAAAGAGAGGAAGAGGAGGAAGGGGAAGAAGGAGGAGGAGGAAATGTAATAGGAATTAGCAAAAGCAGGAGTTAGAATCCTATTAGGCAGTGAGGAGGACCCCAAAATGGGGCCTGCTGAGTCATGCCCCTTCAGGGTACAAGAACATCTGCTAGGCATCCTGTGGCTAAGTCCTCCCCAGAGCACAGTCAGCTGGGTCATCAGCTCAAGGGTGCCTGGGCCCTGCATGGCCCCGGCCATGAAGATTGAACCCTGAAAAGTACACAGCCTCTTACATGTTGGAGATTCCACTGCTAACACAACCCTAACTCCCTTCTTTGCCTTGACAGCTTGTACTTCCTTGCCTTCTTGTTTTTTTTTTTTTTTCAGTACAGGTGATCGAACTCAGGACCTTGCGCTTGCAAGGCAGGCACCCTATCACTGAGCTACATCCCTGACCTTTTGTTTGAGGCAGGGTCTCCCTATATTTTAGGCTTGAACTCACTGTGTAACCCATGGTGGCCTTGAACTTGTGGCAATCCTCCTGCCTCAGCCTCCTGGGTTTTGGGATTACAGGTGTGTGTCCACCACATCCAGTCCCTTATGTATTTTAGATAAATTTTCTTGCACCTTACTACCTCCATCCAGTTTCATTCTTCACTCCATGACATGACCTTGGCATTCCAACAACAACAGGAACATTGCTGGTAGAAAAATAAAGTGGTGCAGCTACTTTGGAAAATTGTCCTGTAGTTCTTAGAGCTATTAAACAAAGCTACCATAACCTAGTAACCACACCAAACTCTTGGGTGTACACCTAAAAGAAATTAAAAACAGCCGGGCGTGGTGGCTCATGCCTGTAATCCCAGCACTCGGGAGGCAGAGACAGAAGGATTGCAGAGTTCGAGGCTTGCCTGGGCTACATAGTGAGCTCAGACCCAGCCCGAACTACAAAGTGAGACCCTGTCTCAAAAAAAAAAAAAAAAAAGAAATTAAAAACACAAAAATGTACACAGATGTCCATAGAGAAACAGTGCAAATGTCCATCTCTGTGGCTAAATAAATTGTGGTGCGGCCATACAGTGGAATATTATTCAGCCATAAAAAGAATGAAATACTGATGCACACTATACATATACATATATACTAATTGTTTTGGTTTTTTGAAATAGTCTCTCTAGCTCAAGCTGACCTCAAGCTCTACCAGCCTTTATTTTTTTAAATAAATTTATTGATACATTTTAGGTTACATTATGATCACATTTGTTACTGGAAATTTGTATCTGTACATGATATATCTTGGTTCTTATATTTCCCCATTCCCCTTCCCTCCCTTAAACCTGTCTACTCTCCCTAGTTACATAAGCTTTGTTTCATTTTTTTCCCATTTCTTTCTTTCCTCTTCCCCACATTCCCTATCCCTTTTGAATATTTTGTTCCTATTTTACAATATCTATTATACATTTTGGTCCTCATTTACATGTTCAGTTTCTCACACCTGGGAAGCAATTTGGTATTAATACGTTTGTCCTTTTTCTTTCACTTAGGAGTATGGCCTCAAACTGCATCCATTTAGCTATAAATGTGTCAAGTTTATCTTTATGGATGAGTAGTACTCCATTGTATTAAAAAAGAAACAACCCATCTTCTTTATCCAGTAACCAGCTGATGGGCATTTGGATTGTTTCCAAGACTTAGCTATTACAAATTGTGCTGCTTTTATAAACATGGGTCTGCATATGTCTCTGTGGTTTGATGCTTTTAATTTTTTCATGAATATACCCAGGAGGGAAATAGCAGGGTCTAATGTGACCTCTAGTCCTACTTTTTTGAGGAATCTTCCCACTGATTTCCACAGTGGTTGCCCCATCTACGCTCCCACCAATAATGAAGAGGGTATTTCTTTTGCCTGGCTGTCAAGGGGCAGACAACCAATAGCAGAAGTCATCCAGCGCCACACAACCAGGCCTCAGTGACACGATGTGTCCCCACCGTGGACTCCCAGCCCCTTCGGGAGATAAGGCAGAAGGAAGCCCCTTCTCAGGCCGACCCGGGCCCGCGGTGAGCGACAGGCAGGCAGGCAGGCCGGACCCGCCCACCGACGAACCCACAGAGCCACCCACCTCTCCCACGACCGACCCACTGGCCTCCTCTTGAAAAGTGCCCAAGGGTTCCTGGGAGGGGCCGGCACGAAGGCTTCTACCACTCCGCCGCCTTACCGAGCTGGCCGGGGTGGAGACGTCAGAGCGGGAGGTGGGGGGCGCAGGGAAACTGGGAAGTCCAGCGAAGGGTGCTTCCAAGGGGGCGGGGCCTGGGCTGGAGGAACTGGGGTGGCTCTGCAGTGCCAGCCGGGGAGGGGTGGGGGCCGGCTGAGGCGGGCCGGGCTGGCGTGGGCGAGCGGGAGGGAGAGCCCCCCAGCAGCCAGGCGGTGGCCAGAGCCCCCAGGACGACCCCAGGCCGGTTGGGTGCAGGACACACGACCCTGGGCGGGGAGCGCCTCAGGCACAGGCCCGGCTGCCGGCAGCGTTCCTCGGGCTAGGGCGCCTCTGACCCTTCCTGGTCCCCGCCTCGCTCCTGCCTCCTGCCTCCTGCCTCCTGCCCGGGCTCCTAGACAGCGCAGCAATGGGCGCGCCGGGCGCTGGCCAGGCACTACGCAGCTCTTGGGGTGCCAGGCGCCACTTCACAGCATCCTCGGCCATGCCACCCTGAACGTGCCTGATCTCGGAAGCTAAGCAGGGTTGGGTCTGGTTAGTACTTGGATGGGAGGCCGCCTGGGCATACCGGGTGCTGTAGGTTTTTGCCCTCCCCTGCCTTGCCACCTGCCTCTCCTTTTCGCCTTTTGGCACGTCGTCCGCTCACCTGTCGCCCTCCTCGCCGCCGGCCGCGCTGGCCTCTGGGGTCCCTGGGCCCCTGCCAGGCGCCCACAGAGTGTGGGTCGGGGTGCACCTAAGGCCAACCCCTGGGGCCAACGCCACTCTCAGCGTTTGCATGATCCTCCCACAGCTCAGCCCCCACGACCTATTCACCAGCCCATCCATTCACCGTCCTACCCATGACCAGAGCCGAGGGCCCACCCACAGCTGGCTGGGGCTGGGGGTGGAGGGGTGCGCATGGCGAGTCGGGAGGCAGAAGGCTGGAACGGTGTGCCCTGCTCACCACCACCACACACACACACTCACACCCGCTCTCATACACACAGTTCTGAGAGCCCCGAGGTGGGGGGCCATCAGTTTTCTTTCTGCCTTTGAACTTGAACTGAAACCTCAGGTCTCACAGGGGCTTAGACCCACCAGCCTCCAGACCCCATGGTCCAGGTACCCATCAACCCCCATGATCGTGGGAGCCACTTCCTCACGCTATTTCTCTCTTTGCACTCAGCCACATCCTATAGGCCCCATTTCTCTGGAGAAGCCTGAGGAAGGAAGCATCATTCCAAGGTCAGTAGACCTTCTGAGGGTTGGGAGGAATTACACAAACATGTACCACAATGGCGGCACATGGTGTCAGCCCCATGGCCCCTGGTGCCTGCTGCTGCTGGCTCTGTCTCATCCCCGTGGGTGACTTCCCAGTGCAGACTGGGGGGACTGGGACCTACGGGGAATGAACCCAGCCAGGGTAGGCAAGCTGTGTCCCCAGGAGTGCCAAGCACTACTCAAGCAAAATGTGGAGCTCAAGAGTACAGGGGAAAAGGCAGAAGCTGAATTGGTGTCAGCAGAACAGGAGGAAAGGGGCTGAAGTAGGGGAAAAGCAGTGCCTGGCCAGGATCAGTGTCTAGGGCAGACAAGCCCGACTGCAAGCCTACGGAGGATATAAGGAACTTTGCAAGAAATGGAGCTGAGGGCTGGGGTACAACTCAGCGGCAGAGTGCCTGCCTAGCATGTGCAAGGCCCTGGGTTCAATCCCCAGCACTGCAACCAGAAACAGAACAGCAGAGCTAATCAATGGCTTCACATCTTGGTATCACAGTAAGAGCAGGGTGGAGGAAGTCATGCAACAGGCTGACTGGGCATGATTTAAACTGAGCAAAGAAGTCATCTCGCACCTCAGATAGGTCAGTGGGAGCCTGGGGCCAGTGGTGGCTGCGTTCACTCCTAGGAGGGGGAGCTGGAGCAGGAAAGCAGAGCAAAGAGGTGGAGCGGAGGCCCTGGATTTAGACGAACCCTTAGGACGACCCTGAACTTTCCAGTTATGGGACCAATCTGTCCCATTCACTCAAGATCTGAAGCTCCAGGTCTCGTGCTCCACATGCTGGCACAAACCCTGGTTTTCCAGGCCCTCGAGGTCATCTGCCTGGCACCTGCCACTGCTCCCTGTGCTCTTGTCACTGCGCAGGCACCAGCTCTGTCCTCCCCAAAGCCACACCTGTCCTTCCCACCAGCACGTTGCTCCCCACACTCTCACCAAAGCGCACCCATTCTTCAGGGCCCAGGAGCTTCCTTCACTGGCAGGTTTCCCTTCCCAGAAGCAGGCATGGAAAGCCCTAGAGGGCAGGGACTGAGTGCTCCTCCCTTTACATCCTCTGCAGGGGCCACCAGGGTCAGTAGATAGTGAATGAATGCTGCATAAAAAGCATAATCCTGGGATGGAGATTTAGCTCAGTGGTTCCAGCACCTGCCTTGCAAGCGCAAGGTCCTGAGTTCGATCCCAGTAACCACATACAATGCTGGGCGTGGAGACTCACACCCACCAGCCATCAATACCACATACCACAGTGCCGGGCATGGTGGCTCACGCCTGTAATCCCAGCACTCGGGAGGCAGAGACAGGAGGATTGCTGAGTTCCAGGCTTGCCTGGGCTACATAGTGAGCTCAGAGCCAGCCTGAACTACAAAGCGAGACCCTGTCTCAAAAAAAAGCACTATCCTGTGGCTCAGTGAGTGCATGAACAAGGGCCCCAGGGACACACGACTTAGGCCTGTCAGCATAATAGAATCTATGCTTCCGGTTTCCCCTTCTCCAGAGATTATGATGCAGGGGTGGGAAAATAAGAGGAATATGCTCCCTTACTTTCTTTTTCATTCTCCCTTATTAAAACAAACCCTTGGGTTGCGGATTTAGCTCAGAGGTGCCAGACCTGCCCGGCAAACACAAGGTCCTGAGTTCAATTCCCATGTACCAAAAAATAAAGAGGCTTCTAACAAAACGGTTATAAAAATAAGGGAGTAAGTAAATAAACTTTTAAAGCCCCATTCACCAACCCAAGGTTATTCCGGAAGGAAATTCTCCTTTAGTAGTGGGGCCATTATGAATTCAGTTGAGCCCCCCAAAATGAAAGTGGAATAGGACACCTGGCTACATGGTCCACCTACCCACAATAACATGGAGTTTTATGGGGCCAGTTGCCATTTTCTCTAAGGACAAGAACAGGAACCTTCTCAAGAGGGTTGTAGCTTCTGCACTGAGGCACTATCCTGCCAGATCCTTAGAAGCCCTAAACCAAGATGCGCAGACAGGTGTTTCTCAAAGTTCTTTCACTTCCTGACTCTCCGGACACCACTGGGCAGTCTGTGACCACCCCATGTTGTCTGCCCCAGTGGGCAGGCCACTCCACCACAGTCCTTCTGCTCTGGGACTAGAGTAAAATCTGCCCTGATAAAACTGCCCCTTTCCCCAAATCCCCTACAGTGAAGAACTGACATCTTGACTCCTGGGCTATTGTCCCTGACAGAGCCTTCACTGCTGGTGACCCATCCCCAAAGGAGACATTTTCTTTCATGTGCTGCCCAGCCACACCAAAAGTGGACAGGGAGAGGAAAGACTGGGGACTACTTGAAAACAAGGCCCATAGTTTATTGGTTCCTTTGTGTCCCCTTAATGTAGTGGCCCGAGGGTGGACCACTGTGGGTGAGATGCCAGCTGATGATGTTCTGGTCGTCTGAGGAGACATGGCTTTCCCCGGGGCCAATAGCCCATCTCCTGTGGCCCAAACTCTCCTTCTCACTGCCCTTCACATGGCTCACGTGACTTCTGAGGTCACATGATGGGTTAGTGGGACAGTGCTGTCTCAGCAGTGGCATCTAGCTGCAACTGCTTTCTTCCCTTTCTACCAGTGTTAGGCCTTCACTGAGAGCAAGCATGCACACACACATACACACCACCAGTCAAGAAAGCTCGTCCCTCTCCCTTCTCAGTGCCCCCAGGGACCCCACTGCTTGTGTGTGTCAAATGGTATCTCCTCTTCTCACCACATCCTGACCAGTGCGCCACTCTGTGGTGAGAATCCCCCTCCCCAAATGCTGTCCCCCACAGGTCAAGCTAGCTCCAGCACCTCTTCCCAGAAGCCTCTGCTAACTCCTCGGGTCACTGGTCCTTTGGAGCAGCACTGCTAGTTGTTGGGGACACATCATCTGCATTCCTGCAAAGGCAGCATCTCCTGAGCTAAGGACATAAAATCCTGCAGTGTCCAGCACACTGTTTCTCTTTCATGATTCCCAACAATGTTTTGTGCCTGGCCCAGGGGCCCCTTCGGAGAGATGTCTGAAGAAACATTGAGAACACACTCCAAGCTCCTGAGGAAGCTTTGTCCTTCCTCAGGAATAAACCCCACCAAAGCGGGCTGCTCCCCTGTGATGTACACTCGGGGCCTCGCAACTGGGCCACAGGAACAGGGATCTGGGGTACTGCCTAGGGCCAGACTCCCAGAACCACCTCTCCTCTCAGGCCTCTCCCTAGATCACTTCTCATGCTTTCAAAAAAAGGGGGTTCTCCTGCAAGGCTCGGGCCTCTCCACAGGAGAATGGAGTTCACTGGCTACTCTCTTCACAGCCAGCCAGGCGGCACAGGGTTTGACACCAAGGACTTGGGCAGAGCCATCTCACTTCCCACGTGGAGGTCATGAGGACAAGAAGGCTCCTGGAGGTGACAATGTCCCTATGGCAATCCCCTCTGTTTGCAACAGCAGCCTCATGGATGACTCCCACTTCTCTGAGAGGAAGGGAACAAACCAAATTGGGAAAATTACAACAGAAAAATGACAGGCAGCCACTGACATTTTCTTATTTGTAGTTTTGGGTTTTTCATTGTTTTGCTTTTTAATTTTTTTCCTAGAAAAGAAAAACACAACCAAGGGGATTTATCTGACAAACTATCAGTGTCAGGATGACAGGAGGAGAGAGAAAGGTGACAGGTGTGTGAACCTAGTAAAGAGAGGGTTCCAAATCACATGGCACAGTCCACAGGGGCACGCATAGGTCCTTGTGAACGACCGTCCCCTTTGGCATGCGTGTTGGGGGCCTGCTCAGACATCTGGGGTGCTAATGACAGACTCAGGACTTCACAGAAAGATGTCATTCAGCTCCTTAGCTTTGTGCTCAGCCTTTTCTGCCTAAAAGGGTCTAGAAGAGGAGGGGTCGTGTCGGGGCACACTTTGGCATCAAGCAGTGAACTCCAGGTGGCTGCTCACTCACATGCAGGCATCTCCACACCGGCATCTGTCCAGACATCCCTGGTCAACCAGCCTGAGGCAGATGAGGACACCACAGACCCTGTCTAGCCTCAGTTCAATGGTGTTGTCCGTTCTCCATTCCTACTGAAACTACCTATTCCCTCACAGGTGGGGCGGATCTGGAATCAGCCTCCCCTTAGCGCAAAGCTGGACACAAATTCCAAAGACAGGAACTGGAGAAGGGCAGCCTGGGAGCCACATTGAAGGTTTCTTGAGTTTTGCCTGCTTTATGCCCCAGGAAATTCAGCTAGACCCAGAGCAAGTGGGGTAACCAGAGCAACAGCCAGGCAAGAAAGAGCCAGGAGCACGCTGCCAGCCCAGAGGACATTCAGGAAGGGAAGAGGCATGCGGCGGGCTGAGCCCAAGGTGCAGTGTAGGGACAGCTGGGCCTGCTAGTCTGACCCCGACACAGAGCTTCCGCTGGCTGGAGCTCCCAGTGGACAGGGGCTTCCTGCCCTGCTGTGGCCCCATTCCTGAGCTGAGGCCAGGCTACGTCTCAGAGCCGCAGTCCTGAGGAGCACCATGCTGGCCGGGCAGCCAGGCCACAGTCCTCAGCCCCTGGGGACCACGCGGCTCTGGTTCCACAGGGAGGCCCCAGGAGCTGTAGGGGCCGGCGGGAAGGAGCCGAGGAGGAGAGGCTGTTTTGCATGGGGAGACTCGGAGGAGGGACCACGGGCTCAGAACGAACTGTGGCCCCAAATATTGCAGAGCCCAAGGGATAGAATACATTTCTGAAAAATGACAACAGCCTATTTTAAAAAGAGAATATGCTTGCTGTTGGTTGGTTTTGTTTTTCCTTTTAAAACCACTCACATTTTAAAAGGCAAAGGGGCTGGGAGACTGAGTCCCCTTCACACTGATCTGATGTAGGCACCGGGAGGCCTCCGTCTCCTGCCAGCTCCCCTCTCCTTGCTTGCACCAGCCACGCGAAGCCAGGGCAGGGTGCTCCCCATCAAACCAGAACAGACCTCGGGAGAAGGCCGGAGACTAAAGTGCAGAGAGTCCCCAGAGTGGGCAGCCTGGGACCAGGGCACTCGGAGAGGGAAGGCGGGGGTGGGCGCAGGGCCACAGCTGTGGGACACACGCCAACCTGGTCACACTTCTTTGGGACTGTCCATTTCAGCAGCTCCTCAAGCAAAGTTCCAGTCCCAAAGATACGGCCCATCCCTGGTTGGTAGTGACTTGTTAGCCGGAAGGGAGCAGAGGGTGGCGGGGTCAGGGAAGAGTGCTTTATGTAGAATCCCAGCTTCCAGAGATGCAGGGACAACCCTAAGGCAGAGTCTCTCCTGGGGAGGGTTTGATGAAGATGATCGGGTCCTACTGGGGAGGACTGCAGGGGGAAGTCACTCCTTTGGGTGGAAGAGGGGCCGCTGATGAAAGATCTGACCTCCACTAGGGTGTGTAGGCAGGGGGTGGCTGGAACTGGTTGATGACCTCGTACTCAGCTGGGTAGGGCTCATTCTCCTCCATCTCCGACAGCAGCTCCAGCGCCTGCTCCTCCTCCTCTGTGGGGTAGTGGCGCAGGAGGTTGGCTGCGGTGGCCAGGATGGAGGCTCCGCCGGCGCCTGCTACCAAGTAGAAGCTGACAGCAAAGGTGACATAGACCTGGGAGCCATGGTACTTCTTATGCTGCTGCTGCTGGGCCAGGATGAGTTCAGAAGCCCAGTAAGAAAAGCCGATGACGGTGGCACACTGCAGGACTAGGGGATGAGGACAGCACACGGGATTAGCAGGCACCCTGCAGCCAGGATGCTCGAGGAACAAGTCAGGCTCTCACCTGGTTCTCAGAGAACCTGCCTGGCCCCAGTCCCTGCAAGGAGATGCCAAGGGCTTCTCTGGGGACAGCTGCCTGACCCCTCTGAGACAGTCAGGTTTTCTCTGTCCTAAGGATTTACAATGGAGCTCATCATGGTGGTAAGAGTCTGTAAACCCAGCATTCTAGAAGGCTGAGGCAGGAGGACCACAAGTTCAAGCCCCACCAGGGAAATTTAGAAACTCCATAGAAACTGTCTCAAAATATAAAGTAAGATTAGGGCTGGGGATGTAGTTCAATGCAAAGGCTCTGGGTTCAATTTTTAGTACCATAAAAAAAAAGGTGGCAATTGGTACATTCAGGGTGGCAGATGCCACTAGGTGTCTAAGGAATAGATAAGGTTCAATTTGGGATCTGAAAGTGGCCAGCACCACAAGTCATCCTGATGCACCAGCTGCGTCACAGGGGAAGAAAGCAGATATGCACAGCACAGAGGCTGGTGTGCAGGAGTGTAGAGCAGAATAGGGGACAGCTCGGCCACGTGCTCAGGGACACAGCCTCCTTCCAGCCTGGCTCAGGCCAGACCCTGAGCTCCAAGGGGCTTCAAAGGCCACTTTGGGAGAACTCTGACATTCCTGGCAGAATTGAACAACATTCTCTCCTCTTTGCAGCTGGGCTCAGATGTGCTGTAAGGGACTGCATGTGTCACACAAGCACCTGGCATGTGGGCCCTTACCTAGCCCACCGTATGCCCCGCCCACAGCAGCTTCTTCCCCACACAGCAGGCCTGGCTTACCGGTGAGAATGTGGGCGAAGGCATAGCGGCGGGTGATCTTCAGTGCTGGGTGCTTGGGCCCGAAGACGTCCAGAAGGAATGCAGAGAGACTACACAGGATACCCAGGAAACAGAAGGCAGCAATGACCCGTAGGAGCAGCACTGTCTGGGGGTTCATGCAAAAATCTGGGGGGAAGAGGGACAACCAAAGCTCAGGGATGAAGGGAACAGCCTGTGCTCCAGACCCCTTCTCCATGGTCTGGAAGAGCCCAAGAGGCCCTGCTGGTCTGCCAAGGGCAGGGTGTGACCTTTAGGCTGGCAGAAAAGTTCAGAGGTCACTGCTCCCTCCACCTCCTGCCTTCTGGCTTTCAGTGAGACTTCTGTGCATGGGTCCCAGGCCACTGTTGGCCAAGCTCTCCCAGCCAATCGGCTCATTCTGCCAAAGGATGCTTGCAAAGGCCAGCAGGGAGGTCCCGCTGACCTTGGCGCTGAGATTCCCAGACCAGCAAAGGCCAAAGGCCAGTTAATGTCCACTCTCCATTTCCTCAACTCATCCATTCTCTTTCCATACCCCAGAGAAGCTGAAGACCTCGCACTAAATAAAAGAGGCCAAACATGGGACAAATGCAGTCTGACCATACTCATATCAGATACCCAGAGGAGTCACAGGGACAGAGACAGAAAGCAGAATGGCAGTTGGCAGGGGCCAGCAAAGTTTCCGTCTGGGATGATGGAAAAATTCTGGAATCAGACATTAGTGGTGGTTTTACAATGATGTGAAAATACTTAAGGACACCTGGCTGGACATTTAATATGGTAATTAAAAAAAATTTTTTTTTTTTTTTTTACTTTTTTAACACAGGATGTTGCCACATAGTTCAGAGTGACCTTGAACTCTATATAGACCAGGCTGGCTCAAACTTGTGGCAATCTTCCTGCTGCAGGCGCCTGAGTCCTGGGATTATAGACATGCATCACTAGATTGGCTAAACATAGTAAATTTTATATCAGTATATTTGCCACAGTAAAAGATAAAACTAAAGAAAGAATAAAGAAGTTTAGAGAAATATATAACTCTAAGAAGGCCTTAATTAAAATGCTGGGGCTAGGCTCTGGAGTACAGCACTTGTACATCATGTCTCTAAATTAAAAAAGAAAAATTAAAACAGGATAGGGATGTAGCTCAGTGGGAAGGCCCTGGGCCCTTGGTTTAATTCCCATACCATCAAAAAACCTCCACACAAAACTAAAACAAAACCCCACAAATTCTCCTATGCCTCCGTGTAGATCTAGGTCACCCACCAGGCCACCCTTGGAGCTATCTGTCAACATCTCACTTGCTGGCCACCTGCTTGGGCCAGAGCACAGCCTGCGAGTTCTGCCAGCAGCCAGCAAGGCCTGCACCATGCCGGACAGCACCAGGGGCCAAAGGATCAAAGCCCATGGCTTTCACTCAGGGGAAACTCTAGGAGCTAGAGGCTGGTGATACCGGGACACTGTTAAAATCTGGGGCCCTCCGGGCACAAGGCAGGGGACAGGACAGGATATATGTGACTATCCAGTGCTTCTCAGAATAACCGCTGAAGGTAGGACGCACAGGCTGACAGGGTGGTGTTAGGTGCCATCCATGCCACTCACCACAGCCTGGCCCTCTCAGCATGGAATGGAGGCTCCAAGAGATTACATTTTGCCTTGACTGGATGCTGACCAATGGATGTTCATTTTCTTTCTTTTTTTTTTGAGACAAGGTCCTGCTGTGCAGTTCAGTGTGGCCTTGAACTCACTGTGTACCCAGGCTGGCCTCGAACCCACAGTAATCCTCCTGCCTCAGCTTCCCAAGTGCTAGGATTATAGATGTGCACCACCACTTCTGGTCATTTTCTTATCCTTAAAAATGTGCAGCTAGGGCCGGAGGGTTAGCTCAGTGGTTCCGGCGCCTGCCTCGCGAGCGCAAGGTCCTGAGTTCGATCCCCAGAAACCACATATAATGCTGGGTGTGGAGACTCACGCCCACCAGCAATCAATACCACATACCACAGTGCCGGGCGTGGTGGCTCACTCCTGTCATCCCAGCACTCGGGAGGCAGAGGCAGGAGGATTGCTGAGTTTGAAGCTTACCTAGACTACATGGTGAGCCCAGAGCCAGCCCGAACTACAAAGTGAGACCCTGTCTCAAAAAAAAAAAAAAAAAAAAGTGCAGCTATCATATATGTTTCTTTCTTTTTTTAAGGTTTTGAAACAGAGTCTCACTTTGTAGTTCAGGCTGGCCCTGAACTCACTATGCAGCCCAGGCTGGCCCTGGACTCATGGCAATCCTCCTGTGTCTGCTTCTGAGTGCTAGGATTATAGGTATGAGCCACCAGGCCCAGCACTGTGGTATGTGGTACCAGGACTGAACTTGGAACCTTGCAATTGCCAGGCAGATGCAGGAACCATTGAGCTAAATCCCCGACCCTGTCATATATATTTCTACAGGCCTTAAATTTCATGACACGTTTATTTTATTTTATTATTTTTTTGGTTTTTGGATACAAAATCTTGCTATGTAGCTCAGGCTGGCCTCAAACTCATTATGTATCCCAGGCTCCCCTTGAACTCTCCCTCCTGTCTCAACCCAAGCACTAGGATTACAGGAGTGTGTCACCACACCCGGCTAACACATTTATTTTGATAATAAGGAAGCCAGGTGCAGTGGTACATGTGTGTAACGTGGGAGGTTGAGATAGTTGGATCTGTGCAAGTTGAAGATCAGCCTGGGCTTCACAGTGAGCAAGACCAGTCTGAACTACATAGTAACACCCTGTCTCAAGTAAACAAAGGAAGACATGCACCTGATGGAAAGCCACACTTCAGAGGACACTCCCCCACCCTGAGGGCAAACATCTTTGGCAGAGCCTCACCCACCCTGCAGAAGTAGCCTCTGGAGAGATAGCTCAAATGCTGCCACTCAGGGGGTTTGAATTCGGAGGCTCTGGAAGTTTAGTGACTTCCTGCAGGTCACACAGGGACCCCAAACTTTGTACTGTGCCACTCAAAAGCACCAGGCACTGGCCAGCTGTTCTCTCGATAGAGAAAAATCAATCAAATCTTAAGGAGACGCCTGTGCACACAGGGTCAGACACTAACTTGGATGCTGGCAGTGCCATCTGCAGAGCCTGCAGCTGCTGAGCGCATGACGGAGCAGCTGGAAGTGTGAAATCTCAAAAAAAGAAAAAAAGGCAGGCAAAAGAGGCTTAGGTTATTCAGGGAGGGGAAGTGCTCATGTGGGGACTCCCCGGGCAAAGCCTGTTCGGTGTGGTGTTTGGGCCTCTGCGGCACTGCAGCCTGAGTCCAGCTTGGGAAAAGCACTGGAGCGGGAACCAACCCCTAGTGGGTCACCTGCCTGCCCTCAGCCTGCTCCTCATGGACCACTGAAAGCAGTAACACCAGCCTCAGCTGCTACAGGTGCTTGGGGAAGAGCCACTGATGCTGACACTGCTCATGAAAGGGAGCCGCGGGAGTCGATACCACCTCGCCAGCAAGAGGCTGTTTCTGCTGGGCCACAGTCACCCTGGTAATACTTTTCTTCTTTTCTCTGGTTTAATGTTTTTAAGACAGGGTCTTGCTATGTAGCCTATGCTAGCCTCAGACTCAAAGTAGTTCTCCTGCCCCAGCCTCCCAAGTGCTAGGATTACAGGGGTGTCCCTCTGTACCCGGCTGCACCCCTCCTCCTTATATTGAGACTTCCTGCCAGTGCTAGGCAGAGGAGGCACCTCCCAGACTGAGGGTCCTCTGCACCATGGTGACATCAACGGCACGAGATAGGGCCTTTGGCCCAATACTCAAACAGGTTTGTTTTTTATTGTTGGTGGTGATATTTTGGGTTTTGTTTTTTTGCGGTACCAGGGATCGAACTCAGGCCCTTATATTTGCAAGGTGGGTGCAGTCAAACAGGTTTGGTTTTGGTGGGCGTGGTGGTGCACACCTGTCATCATCATAGCACTTGGGGGCGAGGCAGGAGGTGAGTTCAAGGTCAGCCTTGGCTACTCTGTGAGCTCAAGCTCAAGCTCAAACTCAAGCCAAACTACATGGTGAGACCCTGTCTCAAAAGACCAAACAACAGCAACATGATCTAGGTTTTGCTTCACTTCCTTTCTCCAGAACCGTACTGTAAGTAAGCCCTCAGGTTCAGTGGAAAAGCTGAAAACATAACTGTCCCCTTGGGTGATGCCACTCTGTGTCACAGGGAGACTGTCACCATGGGGTCTCAGAGCACAGAAGGACAGGTTATCGTCCCGGACATGCTGGGGATCTTTGTCCCCTCCTTACCTAGAGAGGACCACTGGAGATACAAGTCCCCAAGGTCATGCAGTGTGGCTTTATTTGTGGGAGGAAGGGCACATGGGACAAGGTCCCAATTTTAAATCCAAAACTGCTTTGGTCCACAACACTCAGGCCAGACACGCAGCGCCTTGCACCCTGCAGCTGTGCCCTGTCCATTTCCTTGGGTAAACTCTGCTTGATAGTCCCCGGTCACCAGGGAAGGAGGCAGCTGCTGTGTAAAAGGATCTCAGGAGCTGACTTTGCCCAAGGTCGCCAGTGAGTCACCCGCTGGGTTGGTTCTCCCTTCCTGTCCACCTGCTCATTATCCTCTAATCCCTGCCTGACGCTCATTCCCTGAGCCTGTCCCACTCCCTCTGTGTGTTTTCCACCTGCTTGGCTTCTCCCTACTATGACATTTTTGGCTTCCAGACAGCACTGTGACAAAGGCCATCTTGTGCCCAGCCATGTCATCCTGCAGACACCAACAGTGCTGGCCAACCTACCTGAGGATAGGCTTGGCAGGACCTGCATCAGCCACCACCCACAGGCCCTTCCTGCAGGTCCTTGGGCTTCCAGGGCTACTGTCAGTCATGATTCGCCTGACTTCCTCATCCTCCTAAGAGGCTTCCTGAGGCTGCTGGGAAAGCTGCCCTTTACTGGCCACCTGAGAGGCAGAAAGGATCTGGGGCTCCTCTTCCCAAGGCCTTCCTCTTTCTTTTCTTTTCTTTCTTTCTTTCTTTCTTTCTTTCTTTCTTTCTTTCTTTCTTTCTTTCTTTCTTTCTTTCTTTCTTTCTTTCTTTCTCTTTCTTTCTTTCTTTCTTTTTCTTCCTTCTTTCTCTCTCTCTCTTTTTCTTTCTGTCTCTCTCTGTTTCTCTGTCTCTCTCTCTCTCTCTCTTCCTCCTAGCTTTAGCTTAGTTTTTGCCACAAGCTGTGCTTTTTAGCCTCCAGTGCCTTGGCAGGTATTCCTCAGGCAAAGATTACCCCACCCCGGTACCCACAGAGCCCTGGCAACTTTAGCAAGTGCTAACCAGTTCAGAGGATTCTGCTCTGAATCCTCCCACTCCCCAGAGGCTGCTTGTTTCCCTTACTGCTCTTTAATCTGGGCTCAGGTCCAGACCTTCCATGGCCTTGGGAGTCACGGCCCCCCAGGCCGGCCGGCCCTGAGCAGACTGCCCAACCTCCCAGAACCAAGACTTCTGTGAGGTACACTGAAGCAGCACCCACAAGACTAGACAGGGCTCAGGAACAACTTCAAGCTGTGTGACGCTCATCACGCTTGGTGCCTTGCACCTGCAGAGACCTGAAGGGGATTCTATGAGCACCCTGTCTGTGCCCCAGCTCTGTACCATCACAGGATATCAGGCTCGTGAAGGATCAGTAGGACCAAAAGACCAGGTGCAGAGAGAAGGGAGAGGAGAAGCAACAGGCACCTCCTGATTCCACAGCTCTCATGGTGGCTCATGAGGAGCTGCTACCAACTCTATTAACACGCACTGAGCTTGTGATGGTCCAGGACACAGCCAGGAAAAGCTGGCAGAACCTCTACATGGGTTGAGATTTCCAAGCAGTAGCAAGGCGTGGGGGTGCATATAGGGTAATTCAGCACTCTGAAAGGCTGAGGCAGGAGGATCTCAAACTCAACCCCAGCCTGGGCAATTTAACAATTTAAGAGACCCAGTCTCAAAATGAAAATATAATAAAGGCTGCAGATACAGCTCAGTGAGAAGTCCCTGGGTCCAATCCCCAGTATTTGTCCCACCACCACACATTCTCTATAAATATACAGCAAATGGAATATAACGGTTAAGGTAACATGCTTTACAAAAGATGAAATCTGGTCTGAATCCTATCTCAGAGAGGGGAAACACACGTGAACAAAGAATAAGGTGCAGCAATATTTTTATTTTAACATGCCTTTGATGAGGATGCACACCAAATTACAATCTCATGAGATTACTCTTTATGACTGCTGAAGTAAAACAAAGAGGATAAAAACCATAAATGAGGCCAGGCATGGTGGCTCATGCCTGTAATCTCAGCACTAGGGAGGCAGAGGCAAGAGGATTGCTGAGTTTGAGGCTTGCCTGGGCTCCATAGTGAGCTCAGGGCCATCCTGAACTACAAAATGAGACCCTGTCTCAAAAAACCCCAAACAAACCTACAGAAAAAAAACCCACCAGCCGGGCGTGGTGGCTCACGCCTGTGATCCCAGCACTTGGGAGGCAGAGACAGGAGGATTGCTGAGTTCGAGGCTTGCCTGGGCTATATAGTGAGCTCAGAGCCAGCCTGAACTACAAAGCGAGACCCTGTCTCCAAAAAAAAAAAAAAACAAAAACCCACCATAAATGAGAAAGAACCATTTAACATCTGCACCAATAAATGGGTGACAGTCTCAGCTATGTCACCCAGTTGGGCAGCCTTGGGGATACAACTTCTCTTTCCAGGGCCCTGGCTTACCAGGCCTCTACAATACAGATGTGGGGCCAGGTTGCCTCCTCTCTATCACGTGACTTCTACAAACCCTCCACTCCAGGGGTGAGCTTAAGAGGACATATCCCGGTCTGGGAGAGCTCTCTCCCAGTCTGTGCGGGACACTGAACTCCTGCAACATCAGAACACCATGGGTCTCCGTACAAGAGGCCGAGCTGAAGGGCAGGAAGCTGGAAAAATCTGCTTCCCAGAGGCAAGCAGAGGGGAATATGCTGTGTGGCAAACCAACCACACTCACTCCATGCTGAAGGCCTCAGTGCCACCCGCTACATGCCAAGGGAAAGGCTTCATTACCACAAGGCTCCCATCAGGTGGACAACTTTTTTTTGTTTGTTTGTTTGTCTGTTTTTTGAGACAGGGTCTCGCTTTGAAGTTCGGGCTGGCTCTGAGTTCACTATGTAGCCCAGGCAAGCTTCAAACTCAGCAATCCTCCTGTCTCTGCCTCTTGAGTGCTGGGATTACAGGCGTGAGCCACCAGGCCTGGCTGGACAACTTTGGTTTTAAAGAGCCAACTGGGCTCTAAAGAGTACCATGAGGGTTAAATTTGGAAACAAACCAGAAGCTTCTACCCTGTTCTCTACAACACTGTCCTAGCCTCTAAAACCACAAAGAGAGGCAAAAGAGAAGGCTCAAAGAACATGAGGCCACAGGCTAAGGTTTCTCAGCCGAGGCCTGCAGAAGTGGCGCCCTGAGTCATCAGAGTGAACTACAGATTCCCAGCAGGAAGGGCTCTAGGGGGTGGGGCAGCAGACACCTGGAATGTATCACAGTCAGGAAGAACTCCAAGAATGGTTCAGAGGAAGTTGGGTGGCAAACTGTACTCTTACTAAGAACTATTCAGGGTCCACTGACCATTTTTAGGTTCAAATCCAGATGGTGCGGTCCTGCCCTCACTACTGGAGAGAGGAGAAGGTAAGCTAGGGGCTCCCTGGGACAGGCGCTGAGCTCCTGCGGACAATGACACTGGCTTCTGATGATCTAAAGTGCCACACCCCCTTTCTCTAATAAAAGTACAATTACCACAAAACCCTACAATAGCCTCTAAAATCTAGTTGTATTAAAACTTCTCCTTCCTCCACCAGTCAGGCTGCCCCAAAGCGGCTCACTGTAACCCACAGGTTCTTCAGAAGGGGATGGCGGATTGTAACACCTAGCATCCTTATCTTTTCCATATACAATGCAGGCAGAATCTTAAAATAACAGCAGACTGGATTAGCATGGCTGTGAGGAGTAGGTGCTTAGCTGAATAACATCAGAATTAATGAGGGGCCCGACCCCAAACAGAGCCACCTGGTGGGCATGAGCACCAGGCAGGACAGGGGCTGCCTCTTTCAACCAAGTGCCGGCCTCCGGTACGCTTTGCTTCAACCAGTCCCCGACACCGCACTGAACCCCAGACCCAGAGGGCAGGTCGCCGCACCCTCACCTTTCAGAAGGTCCGGGTGCACGTAGCCCAGTACGTCCGAGACCCCCAGCTCCTGACGGGAACAGGTGCCTCCATGGATGTGCAGCCAGGCGGGCTCGGCGAGGGCAGTGCATAGCGCCGTGATGGACAGGGCTCCGGGCAGGGCCGAGGCCAGGCTACGCTCCGGCTGCTTGGGCAGAGAGCTGCCCCCTGGGCTCCTACGCCGGCGCCCGCCGGGAAGCCCTGCGCCTCCAGGGGCGTACATGCCCGGGGCCGCCCGCCGTCTCTGTGCGGTCGCTGATAAATCACTTGCCTGTCCCTAGGAGGAGAGTAATGGGTACCGGCACGGGGCTGTCAGGGCCAACAGTGGAAGATGCGGGATGGGACCGAGGGCTGAACAGAGCCCGGAGGACTGCAGGGATTAGGGGAATGGGACCCGGGTCTCAGGATTAGGGGTGCGGAGCAAGGACAAGGAGAGGGGCGCGGGACAGTGGAGGGTTTGCACAGACCAGGAGGGGGATCGCGGTGATACTGGGAGTCAGTTACTGGGGGAGGGGAGAATATGAACCTGGGGTCTTAGCCAGAGGGTGATGAAGGACGGAGGACCCGGCTGGGCCACGGAGATCCAGGAGTGGGGATCTAGGATCTGCACTTTGTCGTGCGACCTATGGCAAAAAAAAGCCCCTCTCACGCCGCCTTCTGCTCCTCACCGGTCAGCAGGCCGCAGGGCTTGGATGGCGCCGCTTCGCCCCGTCACTGGCTTCTTGCCTGCCCGGGGCCGAGCGATCCCAGGCCCCAATCCCGCAACGCCCAGGCCGACCCGGGCCGAAGCACTTCCGGCTTCCTCTTCCTCTGCCTCCGCCTCCTCCGGCTCCCCGCCCCGTGCCCCGCCCGCGCCACAACCCGCGCGTGCTACTGGCTCTCTGCGCAGGGCCTTGTGGGAATAGTAGTTCGGGGCAGTCCCGCGACGCTTCTCGCGGCGGAGTGAGTACAGCGACTACAACTCCCAGAGGCCCGAGCGGCACAGCAGGGGCCTCTTCAATTCCCGGGACAACCCCGGTCCTGGGCGGAAGAGGGATCCTGTCTGTGGTGGGTACCTGGAGGTGGCGTTGCGGGGTCTCTCATTTGGCGCGTTGACTGCCCACCTCTTCCTCAACCTGCGCGGGCCGCCATGAAGGACTCGCTGGTGCTTCTGGGCCGTGTTCCGGCGCACCCGGACTCTCGCTGCTGGTTCCTGGCGTGGAACCCCGCCGGGACCCTGTTGGCCTCGTGCGGCGGCGACCGTCGAATCCGTATCTGGGGCACTGAGGGTAAGACCTGGCCTAGCTGCGCGAGCTGGCATGGAGGCTTTGGCTGGCGCACAGTGTGAGACTCGAGGACGAGGTCGGTAGCCATCGTGGGAAGAGTTTGTTAGGCAGAGGGGCGGTCAGTTCTGCAAACAAGACGTCAAGCCTGGCTGAGATTCTTGCGGTAGTTGGCATAGTTGCTGAGGCAGAAAAGTGGAGAGAAGGTGGTAGGAAAGTAGCTTACACAGTGTTTTGTAGCATTCCGGAGCTATTAACAGTTTTTGTTTTATTGATGGATTGGTATCGGGAATTGAACTCACGACCTTGCACTTGCCAGTCAGATGTGGCACCAGTGAACTACATTCCCAACCCTCACTGACAGTTTTAAACTACGAAGGTGCCACCTGTGATTTGGTTTAGAATGATCCTCTAGAGGAAGTAATAATTACATCTTCATAAAAGCATGTTATTGAATACAGGGATTGAGTTTTGGTTCCCAGCTGGCCCCAGTTACAGCCCCCTTGCTTGAATGGCACTGATGATATGGCAGCACCTTGTTCTGACTCCAGCCCTACATCCCGGCCTGCCCTCTGCCTGTAGGTGACAGCTGGGTCTGCAAGTCTGTCCTTGCCGAAGGCCATCAGCGCACTGTCCGAAAGGTGGCCTGGTCTCCCTGTGGGAATTACCTAGCCTCTGCCAGCTTTGATGCAACCACTTGCATTTGGAGGAAGAAGCAGGATGACTTTGAGGTAATTAGGCTGAATGGCACCGGGAGTTTTGCCTGTTTGCTCCGCTGTGCTGCCCTCTGCCATCTTAAGGGTAGTTTAGGAACATGACCCAACCAGGGCCAGTTAGGGGGGACTTGTGAGAAGGATACAATCCTCACTTAATTTTTCATACCATGTAAATCATGCCTTGGATTTTGACTAAATCCTAGGGATCATAGCTCCCATTAATTCTTCTGTCTTCCCTTTTCAGTGTGTGACCACGCTTGAGGGCCATGAAAATGAGGTTAAGTCCGTGGCTTGGGCCCCATCTGGCAACCTTTTGGCCACCTGTAGCCGAGATAAGAGTGTGTGGGTCTGGGAAGGTGAGTCCAGGTCCCTTCCAGTACAGTAGAAAACCAGCACGCACACATCCCTGTGTTCTTGTTACGGTCAGCTCTTTTTTTCCCCACAGTTGATGAAGAAGATGAGTATGAATGTGTCAGTGTCCTCAACTCGCATACTCAGGATGTCAAGCATGTGGTTTGGCACCCAAGCCAGGAGGTAAGAGTCAGATGAGGCCTCTTGGTGGAACAAAATTTGTATGGAAGCTTTTGGCCAGCCTTCCTCTGCTCTTATGCCTCAACCTGGTATTATAGGGATCTCTGTGACTGAAAAAACATAAGTTTCTTTATAAAATAGATCCCTGGGACTGCCCTGTGCTGGTAGGGGAGATAATGGAAACACAGATACTTCCTGAGTCTCACAGACAAGTGCTGGGTCTCCCCCCAACAGCTGTTGGCCTCTGCCAGCTATGATGACACAGTGAAGCTGTATCGGGAGGAAGAAGATGACTGGGTATGCTTTGCTACTCTTGAGGGGCATGAATCTACTGTGTGGAGCTTGGCCTTTGACCCTAGTGGCCAGCGTCTGGCATCTTGCAGTGATGACCGTACTGTGCGCATCTGGCGCCAGTATCTACCAGGCAACGAACAAGGTGAGGAACCTTGTGGTGGAGCTAAAAGAGACTCTTAAGAGCTTTACAGTCTGCTAAGATACCTCCATAGCAAATTGGGGTCAGAAGTAACGTGGACCACAGAGGGCTCCAGTTAAGAGTGGTGGGAGAGGGGGCTGGAGGGTTGGCCCAGTGGTTCCGGCGCCTGCCTCTCAAGCGCAAGGTCCTGAGTTTGATCCCCGGTAACCACATATAATGCTGGGCGTGGAAACACGCCCACCAACAATCAATACTGCATACCACAATGCCGGACGTGGTGGCTCACGCCTGTAATCCCAGCACTCGGGAGGCAGAGACTGGAGGATTGCTGAGTTCGCGGCGGCTTGCCTGGGCACCATAGTGAGCTCAGGGCCAGCCTGAACTACAAAGCGAGACCCTGTCTCAAAAAGCAAAAAAAAAAAAAAAAAAAAGAGTGGTGGGAGAATACAGCAAAGTTTTGTGGAACAGAGCCATTTTGCCCAAATCTGAAAGGGCATGTAGTATGTTAACTCAAGGAAAAGAATTTCACACATGAAGAGAAGGTCTAATGAAAGCCCAGTAGAAGGGGCACGGGCATTGGTCGTGGTGATGCCTAGGCTTATGTGAGGAATGGCAATTCATGTGGATGGGACAGAGGCTAGAAAGGGCCAGGGAGAAATATGGTGGGATGGGCCTGCGGGTGGGTAGGCATAAACAGCTGGCTAACTAGTTTGATCCAGTGTAACCTGGAACAAGGAAGTTTCAGGAAGGTGAACCTGGTCACTGTGTGGGCAGATGACAAGGATGGGGACAGAGCTGGAGACCAGGATTCATGGCTGATTGAAAGTTGGGGTACAGGAGGGCAAGCAAGATTTGCTCCTGAGATGGAGGAGCTGGACACATCTTGGGCTTAAGAGAGGTCTGTTGTGCAGGGGTGGCATGCAGTGGCTCTGACCCCAGCTGGAAATGCATCTGCACTCTGTCAGGCTTCCACTCCCGGACCATTTACGACGTCGCTTGGTAAGACTTGGATGAACCCACTGCACTGAGGGACTTCAGAGATGTCATGGCCCTGTATTGCCCTCTGCCAGCTTGGGAACTGAGAGCAGTCAGGTCTCTTTGCCCTGCTGGCTTAGACCTGGCCAGCCTGGGGTTCACAGGAGCTGCCAGCCCCTGAGTTAAGATCCCAGCCTGTGAGGCCAGCAGCACCCCTTTGAGTACACACAGCATCAAAGTCTGTGGCTCATTCATTTTAGCAGGAGGAATCAAACCCAGGGCCTAGTGCCTAGGCAAGTGGTCTCCCCCCAAGCACATTTGCCAGACCTTGACTGTCTTTGTGCTTTGGTAAAAGTGACTGGAGGCTAGAAAAGCTGCACTGTTTACACCAGAGAGGTCAGAGGACAATTTTGGCTCTGAGAATGAGCTCTAGAAAAAACCCTAACCCAACTTCTTTTTTTTTAATGTGGTAATAGGGATTGAACTTGGGGCCCTTGTGCTTCCAAGATAAGTGCAGTACCACTTGAGCTAAATCCCTGGCTCAAACCCAGCTTCATTTATATTAGCAAACATTTGGGAATAACCTGTGTGTTCAGCAGAAGTGGACTTAAGTATATGAATTCAATAGCTGGCCTGTTACCTTGCTGTTCTTGAAGTTAATACTTCCTGAGTTGGGATGTAGCTCAGTTGTAAAACACTTGCCTAGGATTCTTGAGTTCCTGAGTTTGATCCATAGCACTACAAAAGAAAAAAAAATACACCCTGATGGGGGATGCTATTTATGTTACATGAGAAAAGCCATAGGTAGGATAATTTTATATTTCAGGTTAACTACACGGGGGGACTAAGTGGAAGGACCTGAAGGCTTAGATGATGTCAGGGATCATGAGAAAAATCTCCTTACCTCATTGCTAGGGTGGGGAAGCAGGACCACCTGGATACCCACTGATGCTGTGTTCCCCCAGGTGTCAGCTGACAGGGGCCCTGGCTACTGCCTGTGGGGATGATGCCATCCGCATATTTGAGGAGGATCCTAGCTCAGATCCACAGCAGCCGACCTTCTCCCTGACCGCCCACTTGTGCCAGGCCCATTCCCAGGACGTCAACTGTGTAGCCTGGAACCCCAAAGAGCCAGGGCTCCTGGCCTCCTGCAGTGATGATGGGGAGGTAGCATTTTGGAAGTATCAGAGACCTGAAGAATCCTGAGCTACCTTGAGAGAAAGACCTGGTTTTCCAGAAATGTCCTAAGACTCCCAGCCTGAGAAGACCTGGAGAGAAAACATCGACCTTCACTCAGTTTGGCTCGCTTCTATTTGGACTTGGCTACCTACATGTGGAGCCACAGGGCCACTTACTCTTTGCCGCTAACATGAGGGTCTCAGTAGAGCCTCACCCCTTCAGTATGTTGTTTTACCAGATTTTGATTGCTCTAGGACATGGTGTTATACCTATATCCTATATATATAGGGTCAATGTAGTATTTATAATTGCTATATGTATGTTGGAGAGTGACTCAGCCCTTGCTCAAATTGTAAGCTTTATGGAAATAATCCATCTGAATCCAAAGTCCTGTTTATACAGTTTTATAAAATTCCATCATGAATCGTCTGAAATAGGTCTTGCCTTCCCAATTTCAAAGTAAATCCCTGCCCCTAAGACATTTAGTACTGCAGGAACTTTTTTTCCTTAGTGCAGGTTTATGTAGAATAAAGGAACACCCCTGCTTCCGCTTAGAAGCCCTTGCATACTTCCTGTACCATTATGCAATGAAGACAAGCTGGGGTGTGAGAAAATAAATGGAGAAAGACATGAGTCCCAAAAGAGAATTACTACTGGCCACAGCCCACATGTCAGCAGGGATGCAGATTGGTTCTTCCTTGGTGCACAGAAACATGGGCCTGGAGCTCATGGCCCTCTAAAGGACCATAGCAGACATTAACATCCGTCTGTGGCATCCACTCTTAAGGTGGAGAGTAAGTGAGAAAATGATGCCTACCAACGGGCGGTAACTTAACAGTGGAAACACTGCCTGAATTATCTTCAGTCTCAACTGTTCTCTTAATAAATGGCTAGAGAGAAGTGTGTCTCCAAGGCAACAGCCTTCACTTCATTTCCTGCCCTCTGGGAATCATGTCCTTAGGTTGTAGACAGCTGGCCCAGCATCTAGCAGTGATTCTCACAGACTGCAGATCCCTGGCATCCTGTCACTGGTGTGATTGAGGCAGTGACAACAAACTAGCAGTCTCAGATTTTACTGCCTTGCACCTACAGTAGGAACAGTGCCAGTGCCTTAGCCACAAGCAGTAACTGCTTCACTGTTTTAAATGTTGAGCCTGAGAAAACAAGGAGCATAGACACTTCTGCACTGATGAATGGAAAAGCAGGTATGAAGTCAGAGCTGAGTTGGTTGCGTTCATCGCCTGCCCTTTTTACTAGAAAGAACAAATTTTTTGGAAAATGAACAGAATGAGCCTTTCACCAGTGTTCATTTCCAATGATGAAAGCAGAGCTTAAAAGCCAAGATTAGAATTTCTGAAAAGCTATATTGCCACGTGAGCTTTGCTGGTGGCGATACAAATGTGACTCGTAATGAAATGCACTGACATTTCAAAGATTACATAATTCAATGAATCAACATTTCTCACATGATCAGTGTTACAAATCTCTTGGGCAAGATTTTTACTCAAAATCTGAGGCCAGTGGGTTTAGTTAACAGTACAAAGTGTGTGGGTCCAGTTTCAGATTCCATCATTGCCTCTAAGTCACCACCTTGTGTGGTCTTGATGGAGGGTACTTAAAAACTCCTCCCTTTCCTGCTGTATCGGTTAGATCAATCCAAGCCACATACAGTAGACTTGAGTTAGAAACAGCCATGAGAGACTAAGCTGTCTTGGGTTAAACCAGACCTTTAAAGGGACTGTAAAACTTGGTAACAGGCTACTCCTCTCCCTAGTTTGTTTTGGAAGTTATTTTTCTTTTTTTGAGACAGGGTTTCACTATGTAGCCCAGGCAAGCCTCAAAACCACAGCAATTCTGTCTCTGCCTCCTGAGTGCTTGGGATTACAGGCTTGCGTCACAGGCCTAGCACTGTGGTATGTGGTTACCAGGGATCGAACTCGGGACCTTGCACTTGCGAGGCAGATGCCAGCACCCCTGAGCTAAATCCCTGGCCTGGAAGTTATTTTTCATAAGAAATGTTAACATAATTTTTTTTTTTTTTTTTTTTTGAGACAGGGTCTCACTTTGTAGTTCAGGCTGGCCCTGAGCTCACTATGTAGCCCAGGCAGTCCTCCTGCCTCTGCCTCCCGAGTGCTGGGATGACAGGTGTGAGCCACGCCTGGCACTGTGGTATGTGGTATTGATTGCTGGTGGGCATGAGTCACCACACCCAGCATTGTATGTGGTTACTGGGGGAACTGAACTCAGGACCACTGAGTTTGCGAGGCAGGCGCCGGAACCACTGAGCTAAATCTCCAGCCCAACATAAAATTATTTTAATATAGTACCTATATAATGTGGATAATAAGTTTCAGAGTCTCAATTTTTTATAGTGTAAAGCAACGCTGAAATCAAATCATTTGAAGACTGTCAGCTTTGGGGAATTGCCCTTCACAATCATCTTTACTTTCATCCACAAGTATGGAACAGAAGGGAGGAACTGGAATGAGATCAGGAGATCAGGGTTACAAAGTGAGTTTACCAAGACAGGGTTGGATTCAGCCAGTGCATTTCACTGAGAACCTCTAACTTGGGGTCTACACAGCCCAGGGTGAGGTGGGGTGGATAATACTCGGGGGCCAAGGAAGAGAATCCACCAGCCAAAGTTCCCTCCTCCACACTAAAGCCCAACTATAGGGTAGCTCTGTCCTCCACAGATACTCAGTAAGCAAGGTTAGTGGCTGAGAAACATTCTTTAGGCTAATGCCATAAGTTTGGGAAAGAAACATGTAATCTGGAATCACTGGAAGGAAAAATCATTCCAAGTCATCATATCATTTATTAGAATAACTGAAAAAGGAACTACAAAGAGCCTGCCTACATATGTGATACACTGCTTGTGTCTGCCAGATGGCGGCAGTGCACACTGGACCCAGGGCTTGCACTGCAAAGGCAGGGATGGCACCAACCCCAACTGGCCAGGTTGTAAGCCAACAGATGCGGTCGCTAAAACCAGCATCCCTTGGCTACAGCACCTGTTCCAAGCCGGACTAGCCTTCTTCTAGGCCAAAGTCAATGCCTGGGACTCAATCAGAGTCACTATCTGTTTCAGCTTCTTTCACATCCACGCTGAATTTGTACTCCTGATCACAGCCCATGTATGCATCACTCATGAAGTACAAGGTATAATTGTGGGCACCAGTGGCTGGAGCCACAAAGTCCAGCTTCACCTGGAGAGAGGAAGCAGGAAGTCAGGTCAGCTTGTAGTTAGGGGACACACTACCACCCTGCCCACCTCAAGACAGCTGCTGGGCCAGTAACACTCACCTTGGCCTTCTGCTGTAGGGTCAGCCGCTTGATGGAGATGAGGCTGTTGGACTTGGCATCTCCAATCACCACCCACCAACCCTCTTCACGTTTCTGCAATGGCCAAAGACAAAAATATCTCAGCTAGGGCTGGAGATTTAGCTCAGTGGTTCCAGCGCCTGCCTCGCAAGCCCAAGGCCCTGAGTTCAATCCCGGTAACCACATACAATGCTGGGCATGGTGACTCATGCCCACCAGCCATCAATACCACATACCACAGTACCGGGCGTGATGGCTCATGCCTGTAATCCCAGCACTCAGGAGGCAGAGGCAGGAGGATTGCTGAGTTCGAGGCTTGCCTGGGCTACATAGTGAGCTGAGGGCCAGCCTGAACTACAAAGCAAGACCCTGTCTCAAAAAAAAAAAAAAGAAAAAGAAAATCTCAGCATACAAAGCCTGACAGCCAAAGCTAACTGTGAGAGAGTGGTTACAAAACTAGGACAAAAAAGATCAGAAAGTTTTCCAAAGTTGCTCCCAGAAACACAATTTGATATAGTTAAGATCCTGAAAGTGGAGCTGGGGATTTAGCCCAGTGGTTCTGGTGTCTGCCCAGCAAGCACAAGGTCCTCAGTTCGATCCAAGGTATCACATACCACAATGCCAGGGGGATGATGACTCAAACCTGTAATCCCAGCAAACAGTACCACACACCACAGTGATGGGCATGGTGGCTCACTCCTGTATTCCCAGCACTCAGGAGGCAGAGGCAGGAGGATTGCTGAGTTGGAGGCTAGCTGGGGCTACATAGTCATCTCAGGGCCAGCCTGAATACAAAGTGAGACCCTGTCTCAAAAAAAAAAAAAAAAAAAGATCCTAAAGTTGTCAAAGGTGTCTCAATGGACTTAATCTTTAGGTTGATGAACTCATTTGGTGTTTGTGGACGATTTCCTTGTCCCAAGGTCCCTTGTCCTTTAGTGGTAGCCACCACTAGATAGCTAACCTTTGGGGCCTGGAGTTTTAAGTATAAGACATATGTGCCAGGTGAGAAAATCAACAGACAGGAGCTTGCAGCTTGCTGTGGAAGCCTCTGAAACCTTGCCTAGTAGGAGCCCTCTGCTGCCACCACTCCACTTTCACAATGCCCACGTGTCCCTGTTTAATACTCTTTCCTCGGACCCTGCAGAACCAGTTTACAGCATTAAATATGAAGCTGATCTGATTTCTGCTGCCAACCTGCAATGACTCCCCATGTAAAACAAATCAGACTTTCTTTCTGGTGATCCAAGAAGTTCAGTGAAGTATGCCTGACCAAGGAGACCAGATACCAACTAGAAAAGCCCAAGTGTCCTGGAGCTGTTTCCAAATACATGCACTGCAAGACACATCCAGACCAACAGGACCACCCAGCAATGTTTGTAACAATGACTAGCCTAAATTATCCAAAAATGAAACAGAAAAGAAAAATAATCCATGACCCCAGGATTATCAGCCTTGTGAATTCACTGTAATGGTCAAATTCCTCCCACCACAGAATATGTACCCTGTATAGTAAAGACCCAGCCAGTGGACAGGCCACAGGTAGACCCGGCAAAGCCAGGTCCCAGGATATACCTGAGGAAAGAGAGGCGCAATGACAGGGCCCGTGACTTCCTCCTCTCGCTCCAGTTGCACCAGCACCACAACCGGCCCACCGCTGTAGGGAAGCAGGATAATGTGAGTGATGTGATTGCACACTGTGCCTGGCAGGGAGCCTGAGTGGGCGCTGGCCTCCCTAGGCTCACCTGCGGATGCTGTCCTTATCCACCACTTCATAAGACAGCTCGATGTTGGGGTAGCGGTTGCAGAAGCGGGCCACATCAGCGATCTGGCTGTCTGTGAGCTGAAGCAGCGCGTTCCGTTCCTCGTCCTCCATCTCCATAATATCAAAGACACTCTCCACTCCCTGCAGCAGCACGCAGAGCTCAGAGGAGAGGACACCGGCAAGTGGCCCAGCTCCAAAAGCCTAATGTCTCTTCCCCCACCATCAGGCCATCTTATAAAAGGCAGCTCCAAATGTACACAACTCACACTCAACAGCCTCTTAGTGTCTTAATATGGCATCTGCAGTTCCCCTGACTCTCTGATTAGGGCCCAGGACACTCAGCTCTCAGGCACCCCGGACCCAAAGCCCACCAAACTCACCTTGTCCGTGCAGCGCTTGATATGCTCTGAGGTGAAATGTGGTAGCTGCTTCAGATAGGAGTCCTTGGACCACATGGCCTGGGTGACCATCTGGGCCAGCTCCATGGCCGCCAGCGCAGGGCTGAGCCAGCCATTGCTAGAGAGCACATCCACACAGGCCTGAATGAGCCGAATGGCCTGCAGAGGTGGAAGAGAACAGGCAGGTCAGAGAAGTGCTCCCAGGCTGCTGCTGACCTGCTGTGCCCTACACACGCTGCCCTACCTTGCTGAGAATCTCCTCTGTGTCTGACTGCAGCTCTGCACTCAGCTGCATGCGGGACAGGTGCGCCTGCAGCAGCAGATTGGTCTTCACATGCGGATCGTTGAACTTCGGGTTATTCAGCTTGTGGGGGACCTTCTGGGCCAACTGATTGGGGAGAAGCTGGTGATGAAGGGGAACCCTGCCCAAGACCCACATGGCTGACCTCCACAGGGGCAGGGAGGGGGAACATGCGATGTACAAGGGTAGAGCCATCGGGTGTTGGGGATGCTGGTGGCCATACCTACAAGCCCTGGGCACAGGAACCAAGTCCCACTCGGGCAACCCTTACCTGGCGCAGGAGGTTGTCCTCATGGTGCCGGATGGGGATGTTCTCATACTCCGCTGCGTTGGAGATGATCTCGATGAGCCCGCGCACCTTGGTCTTGGCATTCAGCGACATACTGAAGAGCTCTGCATGGGCACAAGAGCAAGCTGCCAGGGCTGCGCCATGCCACGCTCCCATACCACCCCATTGACACATGGGCACTGTAGGCCCATCACATCACCCCAGGGGGCGCCCATAGACAAGCAGGCCCTGCGCATGCGCCTGCTCACCGATGGTGGTATAGTTGATGTAGTAGTAGGCGGCGATCATGCCCAGGTTCAGAGGTGCCACGTCCATCTCGTCCTCGATGCTGATGCACTTGGACTGCTCCAGGTCGCTCAGTGTCTGTTCCACCAGCTCCGACAAGTGGTCGGACAAGTGGCGATGGGAGATGCCTATGGGCATGAGACAGGCAGGTGTGTCAGAGACACACAGCCAGGCAGTGAGGACCACCAGGACCCCCATGCTCCCGAGCCTGCCGACCCTGCAGGTTGTAGTAATTGGGGTTCTGCGTCATCCGGCGGTACAGAAAGGTCCAGGTGAGGTAGTCCACAGCGTCCTGTTTGTTCTCAATGGTCTTGGTGACAATCTCGGCATTGAAGTGGTCATGCATACAATGGTCCAGATGAGATTCTACTGGCAATGGCTCATACAAAAACTTTTTGAAGAAATCCTGTGGATTGGGGAAGACAAAAATAATAAAATACAAAATGTTGCAAAAAGGCAAATCAAAATCAAGTGAAAATAAGCAGAAGTTAATAAAGACTAAATGATTTTTTTTTTTTTTTTTTTTTTTTTGAGACAGGGTCTCGCTTTGTAGTTCAGGCTGGCCCTGAGCTCACTATGGTGCCCAGCAAGCCGCCGCAAACTCAGAAATCCTCCTGTCTCTGCCTCCTGAGTGCTGGGATTACAGGTGTAAGCCACCATGGCTGGCATTGTGGTATGCGGTGTTGATTGTTGGTGGGTGTGTCTCCACGCCCAGCATTATATGTGGTTACCGGGGATTGAACTCAGGACCTTGTGCTTGCGAGGCAGGTGCCGGAACCACTGAGCTATCCCTCCGGCCCATGACTAAATGATTAAAGGCATCAAA
>PVIC010002309.1:0-20230 GCA_004025085.1 Thryonomys swinderianus | reverse complement strand
CGAACTCAGGACCTTGCGCTTGCGAGGCAGGCACCGGAACCACTGAGCTAACCCTCCGGCCCCAAAATTATACTAATTTTTAAAAAAAGACTGAGGAATCTGTTGAGGCTCAGGATATCCAGGTGTCACATGTGTCCATAACTAACCTTTTTAGAGCCCTGACACATGATGACACAGCGGCCCTCATCATCCTGCAGCGGGCGGTTGGCATGGCCCACCATCTGCAGCACATCATAGATGGGATAGTCCACATAGCTGGAGGTGGAAAAGAGAAAAAGGTGTTGTCACAGGAAAGCACACTCAGGACACAGTAGTGCCTCCCACACCCGAGGGAGAAGAGACACAGAGATGAGAAGGTGAGGTCAGGTTACAGCACAACAGTGTGTTATAAATGCCTTTCACTGGCTGCCTACACATCAGGGTAATTTTCATAAATTTTTCTTGTACCAGGGATCAAACTCATGACCTTGCACTTGCTAAAGCTACTGAGCTAAATCCCCAGCCACTATGTAAGGGCAGTTTTCAAGGGAAAGTCATGGATTTGTTGCTCAAGACCCTTGAACCGGAAGCAGGAACCCATCTAAGGCCAAGAGCAAAGTAAATGCCCATTAAAAGAACAGATGTGCAGGCCATGCTTTGCAAAAAACATAAAAAAACCATCTGGGGACCAGAGATTTATCTCAGGGGTTCTGGCACCTGCTTAGCAAGCACAAGGTCCCTGGTTTGATCCCCAGTAACCACATTCCACAATGCTGGGCATGGTGACTCACACTCCCCAGCAATCAGTACCACGTACCACAATGCTGGGCATGGTGACTCAGATCTGTAATCCCAGCACTCAGGAGACAGAGGCAGGAGGATTGCTGAGTTCAAGGCTTGCCTGGGCTACATGGTGAGCTCAGGACCAGCTTGAACTATAAGGTGAGACTTTAAAAACAAACAAAACAAAACAGCTTATCTGATAAACTGTCATCTAACTTAAAGTAAGAAGAAGGTCTAGACATTAAAAATGAATCCAAAGTCATATCTAAATACTCTGTACTTCGCCAAAAAATTAGGGTTAAGTTATTCAGGGTTTTTCTGAGAAAGATTAAACTTTTTTTTGAGACAGGGTCTTGCTTTGTAGTTCAGGCTGGCCCTGAGCTCACTATGGTGCCCAGGCAAGCTGCCGTGAACTCAGCAATCCTCCTGTCTCTACCTCCCGAGTGCTGGGATTACAGGCGTGAGCCACCACGTCCGGCATTGTGGTATGCTTTGTTGATTGTTGGTGGGCGTGTCTCCACACCCAGCATTATATGTGGTTACTGGGGATCGAACTCAGGTCCTTGCGCTTGCGAGGCAGGCGCCGGAACCACTGAGCTAACCCTCAGGCCCCCAAGATTAAACTTTTGATTAAACTTATTCATCATCACACAGTAAACCTGACTGACTCACTTTAGTCTGTAAAACAGGTTAATGACTTAACTACTGACATTCCCTCTGGTCCCCAAGTCCTGTGTACAACCTGCTGAAAGGTGGGAGTGTGCCCTGGTCCTGACTGAAAAATCCAGCCACGGTGGAACCGACTCTGTGTTTACTGCCTGCCCATACCCACAGCACACCAACACTCACGCGTGGATCTTGCCGTTGTAGTACTGGGTGTCCATGATAATCACTAGGTGGGCGGCCACGTTCATGCCCCAGCAGAGACTCCGAGAAGCCACCACCACCTGGATGGCCCCTGGGCAGCAAGGGGAGAAGAGGAGTGAGGGGGCTCCCCAGCAAGGTGGGTTACGGCCTCTGTGGGCAGCAAGGGAGAACGCTGCACTCACTGCACTTCACAACTCAGGGCAAGGCAGGCTGGGAACAGGACTTAAGGGCAGTGAGGAGAGGTCATTATGGGCTATGGCCGCCTGGCTCTAGGACTCTCCTGTGTGGACCTGAAGCCCAGGGAGAATAAAGTGTACACTGCCCCAGACTAGTGATGACAGAAAGAGCTGATACCAACCCACCAACTATCACCTGCCACCACATGGCAGCAAAACTGAACTCACTGTGACCATGGCCCACACCGGGATTCTAAATCAAGGCGTGGTAGTGGGCAACTCTGGAGGAGTGTCTCGCTCAGGTTCCACCAATGGAGTCAGAGTGATTAATACTACAGGAAGTGCCTCAGGTCACCAAGGTGCAGAAGGCAATGGGCGACCCCTGAGGGAAATCAAACTCTTCTATAACTACATGCCCCTGAGCCAACCAGGCCAGGGAGTCAGGAATCTGGAATCCACATACAACCAGGACTATACCAAGCAGTCCTAGGCTTTCAAACAGGCTGGCCTTAAACTCATGGTGCCCTCCCACCTCAGCCTCCCAAAGGCATGGGCCACTATGCCCGGCTTAAGAAAACCAGATTCTGAAACAGCACCAGCCTGCGTGCCTGCCTGTTCTCTCATCTGCTAGATGGGCTAATGCCCATTCACCAACATCCCACAGTCCTAGGGGATCAGATAAGGTAACACAAGGTAACAAAGTGGCACTAAACCACAGTAAAGATGACTGACACTTTGTAGGGAAAGCTCACCCCGTCTGAAGGGCTAACACACACGACCTGGTGGTGGCCATGAACTCTGCCCCAGTTGGAGCTTCTTACCCGAGCTGAAGAGCTGTTCCACTAGGCGCCGCTCCATAGGGCTGAGCCCCTCGTGCAGGTAGCCCACACCATTCAGCAGCGTCTCCTTGAGCGTGCTATCACTCAGCTTCTCCAGGTATGGGATCAGGTCCTTCTCGGTGCAGTGCAGGAACCTGGAGGGGAGCATGGCTCACCTCGGGGTCCTGCAGTCCCAAGCTGGCTCACCCCGGCTCATGAGTGGGATGCCTCTTATACCACCCTGATGGGAACCGCCCTCCGTCGGGAAGCCAGGCCCCACCTTTGCCGCTGGATGTCGGCTGCACAAGTGGTAAGGATGTCAATGGCAGTGAGGCGGGTCTGTTTGCGAGAGGGGACGAAAACAATGACAGGCTTCTTCGGTGAGTGCTTGGTGATGGCATGGTACACGGGCTTGGCCATGGACAGCAGGCGCGTCTGTGTGTGGCTGATGTTGAAGCCCTGCAAACCGAGAAAGATGCCAAAGTTGCCAGCCTGGGTGACTCACCTCAGGGCACACGGGCTGGGAGATGGGCCCTACCTGGATGTGCAGCTCCAAGGGCACAGGCCGCACGTTGGGGTGGAAATTGAAGGTAGAGGTGGCACTGCAACCCAACCAGTGGGCCACATCCTTGGCATTGGACAGTGAGGAGCTGAGGGCCACAATGCGGATGGGCCGCTCGATCTGGGAGGAGATGTAGCGCATCCGGGAGCAGATCACCTCAAGGACAGGCTGCGGAAAAGGAAGAGGTCACTCTGGCCCTGAGTTCCCAGCTTCTGACTCCCCTGCTCCTTCATCAGCCGTCCGATGGCCTTGAAAGGTGCCTGTTCTTCCATCGAACTGGAGTTCCACACACCCCACAGCACTCAACATCCCCTAACAATGCTGCTTCTCAGGGGTTCTACCAAAAGCTGCGCTGTGTCCTGTGGAGTGAGGCAGCAGGTGGCACCCCCAGCAAAGCCCATGTCATGAGGCCCGTACCCCGTTCTCGCCCCCGATGAGGTGGACCTCGTCCACCACAAAGAGGTTGATGTTCTGTACGTTCTTGCGCTGCTTCCACCGCCGGGAGAGGATGTCCCACTTCTCAGGCGTACTGATAATGATGTTGCCCTTGCCCAGGAGCTTCAGGTCCGTGCTGGTCTCGCCCGTCAGGAGCACCACCTTTTTGTTGAGCCGGTCCTGGAACTTCTCATACCAGTCCATGTACACCTGGCGGAAGGGAGGGGGCTTAAGGACACCAGCCCATGGCAGGCACCTGTCACTTGTTACATGGGAACCCAGAAGTTGCATGGGAACCCAGACCTCCTGCCTTACAGGTCTCATGCTTTTCTTCTTTTGAAGACCATTTCTACATTGCATAAGCTGGTGCCAAATGCTTGGGCTCAAGCAATCCTCCCACTTCAGCCTCCCAAAGAGCTAAGACCACAGCTGACCACCACCACGCCCAGCTTATGCCAATCCCCTACTCCACAATAGCCTCTTAGTGCTAGGAAAGCTCTTCAGCAAATACTGTAAAAATATCAGGGTCTAAGAAACAACCTGTCCATGTCTGGTGATGCATGCCTGTAATCCCAACAGTTAAGAAACTGAGGCAGGAGAACCGTCACTATTTGAGGCCAGCCTGAGCTACACAGTAAATTCACAGGCAGCCTGGACTACACGGGGAGGCCCTATCTCAAAACAATAACAACAAAAACCTTTAACCTGGAATGGCCAATGGAAAGCTTCCTGGGAGACCTGGGAGCACAGATCATGGCATGTCACACACCTGCTCTGCCAGGGCCTCCATGGGGGTGATGTAGACACAGCGCCCCTCGGAGTTCTGCAGCAGCATCCGCAGAATAGCGAACTCAGCACATATGGTCTTCCCGCTGCCCGTGGGGGCACCCACGAACACGTTGTCATCACTGTTATACACTGTGTTGAACACTGGTGGCCAAGAGGAACAGCGAGGTCAGGCAGACACTAGGAGAACTCCAGGAGACACAAAGGCTGCTGAGCCCCGCTCCACACCTTCTCCCACAGCACAGGGAACGGCGGGGGCTGGGACCCCTGTTCAGGGCCCCTGGAGGTTGATGAGGAGACGACACAAGCCAAGAGCAGGGACCAGCAGAACAAGATGCCCTTCTTCCACTGCTTCAGCATTTGATGGTGTTTTCATAGAGATAATGAGAGCCCATACCCTGGCATCAAGACTGTTAAAATCTAAGTTCTCCTGAATAGCTGGCTCAAATGGGCACCTCTCTGTGCCCTTCTTTCCTCGTATAAAGTGGGACCCTATCTGGGCATGGTGGTGCATGCCTGTAATTCCAGCATTCTGGGAGGCTGAGGCAAGAGGATCACAAGACTGAGCCCAGTCTGGGCAACTTAGATTCTGTCTCAAAATAAACAAATGGATGAGTGAGTCTGTTAAGTATAACTCAGGGGAAAGCCCTTGGGTTCATCCCAAGTACTATAAAAAGGACAGGAGGGCACTGACTGCAATAACTCAACAGCAACCCTACCAAAAGACTGGCGGGCGGGTTGGGGATTTAACTCAGTGGCACCATGCCTGTCTCTCAAGCCCAAGGACCTGACACCAGAAAAGTGTCAATCCCTAACACCAAAAAAGACCGGCAGAAGAATTACAAGAGAATATGCTGGAGCTGTACTCAGCCACATACTCAGGGCATAGCTCCTGCTCTGTCAGCAACCACAGGTTTATAATGACAGCAGGAAGAGGCCTCCATCAATGGCACCCACTCCACGCATCTGGCACTCAGGAGCCAGGGATGGACACCTGAAGCCTGGGAAAGGATCACACACCACAAGGGTCTTGCTCTCTGGTCTCTGTAAGGATTGCAGCAGAGCAGCCAAGCAACCTCACAGGAAGCAGCAGCTTCTGAGAGAAGACTGAGCTGATGAGCTGCAGGTCCAGCATGGACCCGAGCACCCTTCCCTGCTGGCTGAGGAAAGTTTCTGTCTCCAGTTGATCTGAAAAGGCCTCTAAGGGGAAAAGCACCCACCTTGAGTCTGGATAGGATTGAAGAAAGGAAATTTATCTTGGTAAAGACTCTCAAAGGCACTGTTCCTCAGCGCAGACACAGGCAAGGGCTGCAGGTCCAGCAGCTCGGTGGGAGGTGGGTACTTCTCTGGGAGGATCAGGTGGCGGAAGGACACAGGCAGCTGTGTCTCACAAGCTGTCAGGAAAGACAGTGTCAAACAGGCCCCGTGAGTGCTAGAAAGCAGCCAGGTAGCACTGTAGCGCCTGTGGCTCCTGCTACAGAGGGCCCCAAGGCAGGAGCAGGGAGCCCTCCCTTGTCCCTGACACCCTGCTCCAGGGGACCTCAAGAGGAGACACTCACATAGCCAGCGGTCAGACACCACTCGGATGAAGTACTGAGGGGGCAGCGGCTCAAAGACAGGCACAAAGAATGTAATGAGGTGCTCATCCTGGGCATACTTGGCCTTGAGCAGGAAGTACTCGTGGTGCAGGATCACCTCGCTGTCCACATCCTCCACAAGTATCCAGAAGGCCTCTGACGAGCCGTGCACCTGCCAACCAACCACACAGCAACGTGAGCTGCCGTGGCACTTGGCACCTCTGACCAGGGCCCACTGCCCCACACGGCCAGACCTTCTCATCCCACTGGAAGTCCGGAGTGATGGTCAGCTCCACCTTCAGGGTAGAACGCGTGATGGGCTGCAGGTGCACCGATAGCTCCAGCTTGGGGAACAGGTGAACGTACTTGTGGATGGTCTTCCCCATCTTTGGCATCCGGATGAGCTCCCCTAGGAGGAGACAAGGGTGTGCAGGCTGCACCCAGCTGGCCAGCACAGCTGCCAACAGGGTCTGGGACACCAGGGACAAGGAGCAGAATCCACACCCCAAGCAGTGTCCCCTCGGCACAGCCGAGGATTCAGGTCCTTAGGCCAGGGTGAGCCTGTACTTAAGTGGGACATGTGCGGTTACACGGGCTGCTGGCACATAAGGCCTAGGACCTGGAGAACCCGGAATCTGAGACTAACACTTGAGCTGTGGGACACAAGAAAAGAGCTTCACACACACCTATCTCATTATGATTCAGGTCATACAGACGCTCAAAGGGGAAGTTTTTCTTCTCAATCTTCTTCACTACCTCCTCAGGGAGTTTGCGGAACTGGCGCAGAGGACACATGGACTGCCACCTGTCAGAGACAACGTTGCTGGTCCCTTTTGCAACACTGTAATGATCCTCCTTCATCATAGCTTCCAGCACGTCAGCCATAACCACCAAGACAAGGTTATGAGAGAAGGTACTGGAAGCCATGCTGGCAGTGAAGCCAGAAAGCTCATGGTGGCTGCCCCTCCCCCAACTCCCAGCTCTACCCAAGGGCCTCCTCAGCTGTTAACCACTTTCATCCCACACTTCAGGGAGCAGAACTGGAGGCCAGACGCTCTGGGATGCTTTCATATCACATCCACAGTATGGGAACCCTAATTCACCCTGCTCAATGGGCTCCTACATGCGCTTGTCGATCATTTTGCAGAGGTTCAGGGTCTTGTCTGTGAGCTGTGCCCAGCCTCGGTTCAGGACAATTTCAAAGATCGCACGCATCAACCGGCCAGCCGACTGGGGAAGGATGAAACATCGAATTTGAAGTTTCTATTGCCCCAAGCCTGTCTTCGCTTAGTTTAATTACTGTAAACCCTGATGTAACCACCCTTCCAACCTTAAAGATAAGTCTCTTCTGCTATCAGTTTTTCCCTACCCTGGCAGGTACAAGCAAAGAGGAGCTAATAAAACCCTTTGTCATTTCTGGATCTGTGAGCCTGCAGGTACAGTGGGAAGTCACTTCTCTGGTCCAGCGACCTCCCAGGCTCTGAGGGCCTACAGAGCCCCCACATCCCTGAGGCCTGCCCTTCCCACAAACCCAGGAATGCTGCAGCACAGCGGCTAAAGGACACAGGCACCCGACATGCAGTGTCACTAGCTCACTAGTGTTGTGCCTTTCTCCAGGACACACTAAGCACACCCAGCACTAGAACTGCTCTGTGCCCTCACCTGTGTGACATACACCATGTCAGCCATTAGCGCAAAGCCCTCCAATTTCAGCTGTGAGATGAAGGCTTGGAGGAGCACGTTGATCTGGAATTAGAAGCAAGGTCAGCCCAAAGGAGGCTCATGGACACCCATACCACCAAGATTTTCCACAGCTCTTTTTTTTTTTTTCTTCCAGTTTTTTTAGTTTTTTTTTTTTTTTTTGAGACAGGGTCTCATTTTGTAGTTCAGGCTAGCCTCAAACTCGTAGCAATCCTCCTGCCTCTGCTTCCCGAGTGCTACGATTACAGGAGTGAGTTACAGGAGTGAGCCACCCTGCCAGCCTCCACAACTCTTCTTTACAGACATTACTCCATATGAGAGAACAAATGAGAGGCAGGCAAAAAGTTGGGGAGCTGGGATGGGGCGTAGCTCAGGGGTCACAGGCAGCATGCTATGTGTAAGGGCCTGTGTTTAATCTGAGTGGAGGAATGTGCAGGTAATCAAGCAAGAACCAGAATCAAGATTCACCTTTTGGATGATTCTGAAAACTGAGTGAAGGGGAAAGGACCTCACCTTGGCACTGGGCTCCTCGATGCTCTCCTTCACGGGGATGGGCACCCTCTCCAGCAATTTCTGCAGTTCCAGCTTCTCCTCCTGCCACAAGGGGAGATAAGTTAAGATGAGACGAGTGGCCAAGGAAAGAAGCCATCTGGCAGCCTGACATGGGCACCAACTCCCGTTCTGGCAAGCCGTTCAGGCACACCTCTCTCACAGTGATGTTCTTGAACTCCGAGGACAACGAGAAAACTCGGAAAAGCTCAATTTCACTGAGAGTGGGCTTCAGCAGCTGATTGTAGGTCTGCACTGTGTCATTGGTGATGTAGTAGTGGCTGGCGATACGGCCCAGTTCTGTCACCTACAGAGAAAGAAGACTCCATACAAAGCTGGCCCTAATGAACACCCACCTCTAACGCATGCAGGTCACTGTCCTAATGAATAGCTGCCTGCATAGAACAAAGGGCTTGGAATGTCCAGGAAGACGGCAGATGATCTGATGTACACAGATCTGATGTCCACACAGAGAACAGCTGCATAACCCACCTCAACCCACACTGGGAAGAAGTAAAGGCCACTTTAGCAGTTCAGAGGCTCACAGGGTTAAGGAACAGGGATGAGACAGGCAGTACTCAGTCAAGGCCACAGGGCATGTGAAATGCTTTGCTGGGCTGACCATCTTTGCTGAGACCACCATCACAAAGCCCTCACGCCACCCACCTGGAAGTTGCCTGTCTTCTTATCATACTTGACCAGATTGTTCTTGTCCAACATCAAGGCAGCAGTGTGAACCAGATCAAGTCGGCGCTGGTCCAGCAAGGGATCTCCCTTGAGGTCATCATGGGAGATGCCATACAGGGTCGGGGACCGGAGCATCCGGATATACAGGTAGGCATAACCCAGCCAGTTCACCGCGTCCTATAAGAGATGGCTCTTGGTTCTTTCCATGGGAAAGTGCCAGTGACCATGCAAAGCTCCCATGAGGGCTTAGAAATTAATTCCCAACTAGAAGGGTATATGTCTCACTGTCTTCTGAGTGTTTTTCATATTTCATTAGTAGAATAACAGCTCTTTGGAAGCAGAGAGCTTGGAAACAAATAGGAGTGGAAGGTAAGGGCCCTAATAGTGCTGACCCAGGTTACCTCAGTGGGAACCACCCCACCCCTGCAACCTCAGTCCTCATGGCACTAGGGGAAGGCACGAATGCCAGGGAAGAGCCCTTCTCTACCTTTGCGTTCTGGACGTTGCCAAGCACGATCTCTGCGTTGAGCATGTCGGGCAGCTTCGACACCATCTGGCTCTCAATAGGTAGCTGCTGGTTGAGGAGGGACAGGTAGTACTGCAGCTCCCCATGAGACGTGATGAGTATGCCTTCGCCCTTGGTGTCATACTGTGGTCGGCCAGCACGGCCCAGCATCTGAATCACAAACAGCAATGAAGAGCTGCAGACAGTAGCAGGAGAGCTTTCAGTTTTGATTCTGGGTTCCCCAATACAGAACTCAGCCATTAAGCTGGGGTCTCCCATCCTTGCCCTGCAGGACCAGATCACTCACACACTGGGAATAAATCCAAAGGGTCGGTACCTGCAGGATGTCCAGCGCCCCCAGTTCTGTCCACCGGCCCTTCTCTGGACTGTACACCTGGGTACCTTTGATGATGACTGTATGGGCGGGAAGGTTCACACCCCAGGCCAGAGTTGCTGTGGAAACTAAAACCTATGGAGGCAAAAGCAAGGTACTAAGGAAAAAACATGGCCACCAGAGGGCACACGGTGGACTTCTCCCACTTAGCTAGCAGTGTCAGGCACACCCCCTCCTGCAACACTGTTGAAATCTCAGGGCTTCTAAAGCCTGCAGCACCTGCTCCCTCAAGCTCTGCCCACCCTCACCTGAATATGTTTATCAGCAAAGAGATCCTCCACTAGTGTCCTATCGACTCTGGTCATGCCCGCGTGATGAATAGCAAAGCCATAAGGAAGCAGATCCTTCAGTTCCAGGTTCTGGGAACAGAGAAACACCAGGGTGTAGGGTGAGCCTTCCGTGGGACTCTCAAGAGATCAAAGAAATCTCCCATGAGGTCCTGCCTGTGACGTATGGAGAACAGTAGCACCTTTCTACACACAGACCATGAAGAGCGGTCCATAGTCTGCCTGGTGACGAGGAACCAGTCACCAGGTAGGAACAAGAGAATAGCCACTTCCCCTCACCTTGCACTGGTCTGCTTCCGTCCGCAGAACCTCCGTGGAGGCTGAGCCTTCTCTCAGAAACAGCCCCAGACTGTCCTTCTCCAGGCACATGTCCCGGATGGCCCTGGCTGTCTTCCCAGTCTCCTTCCTGGAGTGGACAAACACCAGCACCTAAGGAGAACCCACAATTGACCAGAGTTAATAGACAGCCTGGCAGTCTCTCTTGCAGCCACGAGAATCAACAGTAAGAAGCAGAGGCTGCACTATTATAATCAGAAGCCATGGCTACGGAAGGAGTGATGGTAAGAATGTATGCTGGCCAGGAAGACTCCTAAACAGAGCCTGCAACACCCAAGAGAAGGAGCCCACCAAGGACAAGTCTCAGTCACAGCTGAGAAACGAAACCAACTCTAGTACCCTGTAAGGTGGAGCAATTTTTAATAGACTAGGAACGCAAATTTAGGGGTCCCAAACAAGAAATCTGTGTTCACAGCTCTCATAAGAGTCTAAGCCATATGAAGATTATCTGCAAGATAACAGCTAATATATTACATTACTTATTCAAAGAACACAGGAAGAAGTCTGAGATCAGTATCATGTGGTAGGAAATAAAACTCCTCTTAGTATCTGTGCCAAGACTTATCTCTTCCTTTTTATCAGGTAAAAACAAATGCATTTTCTGGCACTTTTCCTTATTTATCTTAGTTAACATTGTTGTATGTGGTTACTGGGGATGGAACCAGGGACCTTGAGCTTGTTAGGCAGGCACTGGAACCACTGAGCTAAATCTCTGGCCCTAGACAATGTTTTTCTTTCTTTCTTTTTTGCTTTTTTGAGACAGGGTCTCGCTTTGTAGTTCAGGCTGGCCCTGAGCTGACTATGGTGCCCAGGCAAGCCACCGCAAACTCAGCAATCCTCCTGTCTCTGCCTCCTGAGTGCTGGGATTACAGGCGTGAGCCACCACGTCCCGCATTGTGGTATGCGGTGTTGATTGTTGGTAGGCGTGTCTCCACGCCCAGCATTATATGTGGTTACCAGGGATCGAACTCAGGACCTTGTGTTTGTGAGGCAGGCACCGGAACCACTGAGCTAACCCTCTGGCCCCCTGGACAATTTCTGAGTAAAAAGTTGTTCATAGCATTTCTTGATCATCATTTCTTGGCTTTCTGCAGGGCCTCACACACACTAAGCACATGCTCTACCACTGAGCTACTTCCCCAGCGTTATGGGTTACCCCATCAATAGCAGGTTCTATAGTAACCCATTTATTTCATATTTGATACTGGTGTTTGTGTGGCATTTTATCAGTCACATGTGATTACCAGTAAGTCAAAAATTGAACTGAACAGGTTCCAGAGCAGACTATGAACACACGTTTTTTGTGTTTTGTTTTGTTTTGAGATAGGGTCTCACTTTATAGTTCAGGCTGGCCCTGAGCTCACTAAGTAGCCCAGGCAAGCCTTCAACTCACAGCAATCCTCCTGCCTCTGTCTCCCGAGTGCTGGGATTATAGGCATGAGCCAGCACCCCCAGCATTGTGGTGTGTGGTACTGATTGCTGGGATCATGGACTTGAGTCACCAAGCATGGCATTGTGGTATGTGGTTACTGGGGATCAAACTCAGAAACTTGCACTTGTGAAACAGACCAGCTAAATCCCCAGCCCATGAACACACCTGATTCTTTCCAGCATGTTCCATGATTTTCTCATAGACAATTTCATTCATGATCTGGAAACGCTTGATAGCTTTTTTCTCTGTGATGCCCACATATGTCTGTTCCAGAGGCACCGGGCGGAAGCTAAAAGTTCAGCAGTTCAACACATGAGTACAAGAACAAAGAGTACTCTCCACTGCCCTGAGAGCACTGTTCATCTTTTTGGGTTGATACACAGAAACTCAAAGATCCTGCTAAAGCACAATGCAGCAGTGCTGTTTGAAAAGGGGAGGAAACCAGTCATGAGAGATTTACTTCCCCATCTTTCTCTTGCCCTACTGGGTATCCCAATCTTTTCTTGTACCTGTTGTCAAAGTAAAAGAGGCCCTTGGCAGGGTCAACACGGAGAAAGGTGGCCACATCTTCATAGTTGGGGAGGGTGGCACTGAGGCCAATGAGTCGGACATCCTCTTGGGTCATCTCAATGTTTCTAATGGCCCTGGCCACCAAAGCTTCTAAAACAGGACCTCTGTCATCGTGGAGAAGATGGATCTCATCCTAAGGGATGGGAAGAGGGCAAATTATTTCTAGGACTAGAGACACACAGGCCACTTTTCTGTGACTGGTTCAGTTTTCTATCTGTAACCTAAAATGCCTAAAAATGAGACAAGGAAGGGCTCTCGAGCCAGAGAAACCCAGAGGACAAAGACAGCACTGAATGGAAATAATATACTATGAGTTGCTTTGCTTACAACACTTTATATTATTTGAGACAGGGTCTTGCTACATAGCTCAGGCTGGTCTCAAGCTTTTGGCGATCCTCCCATCTCAGCCTCTACGATTACAGGTGTGCGCCCACCAGACCCAGGTACTTCTAACACTTTAGATAGAAATCAGATTGCAGCTCACATGGCTTACAGCAGCACTTCTCAGACTTGAGCTTGGCACCAGGAAGCTTGTGAAAATGCATGCTGCAATCAAGGTGTGGGGGGCCTGGGGATTCAGTTACCTAACACACTTCTATTCCAGGCTGCCGTTTAGTAAGACTAAACCAGAAGGATCTAAAGCAGGGTTAGCAAGCTTTTGCTTAAACATCCAGATGAATTTTAGGCATGAGGTCATATTCTGGTTTGTCGTCCCCATTACACATATTTAGAGGTGCCACAGCCACACAAAAGCGTCTGTGAGCAATACATAAACAAGTATAGCTGTGTTCCAGTAAAAAAAGCCAGTGGTCAAGGACCACGAATTTCTACTCTAGAACACTGAATGCCACCATGTTCTCATGCTCCCAGACATCCCAAAGAAACACATGGTGTGATGGCACATACCTGCTATCCTAGCACTGAGGCGGCTGAAGCGGGAAGATTCCAAGTCTGATGCCAGCCTAGGATACGCTGTGAGTTCAAGGCCAGCATGGACTAGATTCTTTCAAAAAACAAAACTGATTATAATCCCAGCACTTGGGAGGCAGAGGCAGGAGGACTGCTGAGTTAAGAGGCTTGCCTGGGCTACATAGTGAGCTCAGAACCAGCCTGAACTGTTAGGAAAAATCCTATTTGTGAGAAATAACTGGAAGGTCAAAACTGACTAGGCCTTCCTGCAGACAGACTTTGGACTTAACTATGTTGCAAAAGAATCCTGTTTGAGAGGAATAATGGGAACACCCTTCCTGGCTGCCTACCCTTTGCACTCAGCTCACCTTCACCTTGGATAACAGTAAGGACTCTCTGGTCGTCCCACATGCTGTGATGCTTCAAGGTTGAACTGCTCCATTGCATGTTTACCCTGCCTTCTGAGTCTTTGTTACATTTTTGTTACTGAAGAGGTGCTGAATAAAAGTTATGGCTGGCTGGGACCTGGGGTCTTTGCTACCCAGAGTACCATGGATCAGCTCAGCTTCTCTAAGCCTCATATTATTTCAGTGTGTGGAGACTAGAACCTAGATCCAAAGGTCCTAGTTACATTCCCTTCCCCTGGAACCCACACTGAACTACAAAGCAAGACCATGTCTCAAAAAAAAAAAAAAAAAAAAAACTGAACAAGAAAGCCAAAAAGGAGAACACCATTCACAGTGGAAGGCCTCCTGTGCCTCTGTGTACATGATGGAATACAATGTCCAATGGCCTGAGTCCTTACTTGTTGCTTCTGAGAACTGATCACCTACTTGTTTTTCTTTAAGTCAGGGTCTCCCTATGTAGTTCAGGCTGGCCTTGAAATTGTGGCAATTTTCCTGCTTCAGCCTCCCAGTGCTGGGATTACGTGCCACTACATTTGGCTTGATTATCAATTTGTAAAACGCTTCAGTGTTCCAGGAGAGTATGTTTTTCCTTGGGCTGTTTACATTTACTTCAAAGCATCTCAGATGCAAAAATAATGCTATGAAGAGTATGGCAAAGATCATGCTCTGACTAAAGATTGTCTATGAAGATTCTTAATTATTGGGAATACAAAGCCAAGAGCAGCTGTTGTGAAGAAACACTCACCGTGCCTACTTTGGCAGGACACACACCCAAGGTGCTCCCTACTCACCAGGATGACAAGCCGAACCAGCTGGGTGTAGGTGCGTTCGCCACCCTTGCGGGTGATGATGTCCCACTTCTCTGGGGTGCAGACAATGATCTGTGTGGCGCTGATCTCCTCCTTGCACAGCTGATGGTCCCCAGTCAGCTCAGCAACGGTGATGCCATAGGTGGCCAGGCGCTGTGGGAAGAGGCCTGTGAGGGGAGAGTGCAGGGCACAGTGCAGTCCAAGGCACAATCCACGCCCAGTGTGCACGACACCCTGAGTGCCACTGCGGGTGGAAGAGGGAGAGACAACACAGAGGTTCAAAGGGGTCTGGGGCTGAGGAAGCACCAAGTGAATTAAAACACTTAAAAAAGACATGCCTGCTTTAGAAACTCCCTGTTAGTGGATCCAGGTCCAGCTTGGAAATGGGACAAAATGGTCCCAAAGTCACTCAGAGAAGCAACATTGCCTAGGCCCAGTCCCAGTGCTTGACAGTGGCAGCCAGCAGCTTCCGGAGCCAAATCTGCAGTCTTACCTTTCCAAAACTGCCCACCATCTCCTGCACCAAGGAACGCATGGGAGCAATGTAGATGATCTTGAAGTCATCCACATTGATGGTGCCATCCATGTTGATGTGCTTCCCTATCTCTCGAAGCATGCACATCAGGGCCACGTTGGTCTTCCCAGCACCCTGAGAGAGGTCAGAGACAGGGGGCCTGTTCAGGGCTGTAGCTTCACAGCTCATCACAGCAGAGAACAACACATATCCTGGGCATTTAGTATGTCTCCCATCAAAGGATGAAGAACTGGGGGCTAAGGTTAGACCAAAAGACCACATTCCACCAAAAACCAAAAAAAGGCAGGCAGAACAGCACTCACAGTAGGTGCACACAGCAGCAGATTCTCATCTGTCTCGAGAGCAGCATGGTAAAGTTTACTCTGGATTCGGTTCAGTGTTTTGAAGCCCTCGAATCCAGCCTGGGCATACTTTGGCAGCTTCTCTACTGGAAGCAGTTGCTAGAAACAAGAAATGTCACACACATCATGCTAAGAGTATCCTTAAGCACACTGTCTTTTTATGTGAGAAAGTTAGGATTTCACTTCTTGGCACTCTCCCTGACAGCTCTCCACTAACGGCCAGTTCCCATGAATGAGCAATACTGTTCATAATCAAAACATGAAAACTCTGAGGCAGCTTTCATTTTGGAACAAATTGTTCATGAGACAAAGCTATGCTCTGGCCAGTGGGTGAAATCAAACAGGAAGGGGAAGTGAACTGAGTGGAGAACAGAGATGAACATTTACTCACTTCTTCTGAGCCGAAGGGCTTGGGCTTCAGAGCAGGCACATGAACTTCCTCATAGCCTTTGCGCTGGCGACGGAAAGATCCATCGGGAAGCTGACAGCGTTTGTTGGCCATGAAATGACTCCCCTGGGTAAAAACCAGGTCCTCCAAGTCTAGAACCTGCCGTGGAGCCAATGCCTGGGAACATGGAAAACACAGAAGTAAGCCTGCTGAGCAATGAGCCCCCTTTCCTCCCGGCCCCAGAAAGGACCTGGTACCAACCTCTCCGCCCTGGTCCAGATCCATAGTTTCCAGATCTGTGTCCATTCGGGACTGACGAACTCGCTCTCTCCGGGACCTTTCCTCCTGCAGGGGAAAAGACAGAAGCACAACTCCATCACTGTTCTCGGCTCCTGTCCCTTTTGAACCTTGCTTAGCTCCCTTGGATACACAGATGCTGACTAGTGAGATGTCAGCACAAAGACAGCACTTTACATTCAAATACTTGCCACAAGGACCACTAGTAAGACCAAAGGAAAAAAACTCCATTAGAGGGAAAGTGCACAGCACAGGGATGTCAGAAGTAGAAGTTTTGCAGGTTTGAATCAAGGGCTGGGCTGTCCCTACAGGGATATGAACCAAACATGTCTTGTCCCTCCAGGAAATGCCATGTTTTCCCTGTGAAAACCATTCAGGCCCCAGAGTGATGGTGAAGACAGTCCCTGGAACCCAACCAATGTGATGAGTTCATTCCAGTCTGTACCCACTAACATCCCTCAACCCTTCCACTTCAACTGCTGTTTCCAGCAGAAATTTAGCTTTACACTGCAATCTTCTAGTCAAGGACCCTTCTCTCCAGCAAACACTCTAGCCAAGGAATAAGATGAGGAAACCACCCCAGTCCCTCCTTACTCGGATCAGATCCTCCTTCTCAGTTTCATGGAGCTGATAGAGGAATTTGGACAGCTCTGGGTCAGCCTCCATTTTTCCCATGATCCTTTCCTTTTCTGCTTCACTCTGAGCACTGGCCAGCAAGGTGCAGTACAAAACTACCAAAGACATCAAGAAGAAATGGAAGGTGAACAGGAGGAGATGAGATAAAACCAGCTTCCAATCTTGGGGTAGGAAGAAAAATAATGGTGGGCTTGACAACCCATCCCACCTGCACAGGCCCATGTACTCGCACAGCTGGAAGAGTGCCCCACACTCACTCATCATCCGGTGCTGCCGCAGCACTTTAATGAAATCAAATGTATTAAAACCCAGGAGCAGAACGAGCTGGTTCTCACATTCCCGGTCATCACTGGCCGTCTGGAGAGAGAAGATGATGCCACCATTACGGGACACAGCCATCTTCTGCTTCTGACACCATCCCCATCTGTTGAGGTGCACTGAACAGAAATGTCACCTTGACCATACCTTCAAAATCTCCAACACTTCATCTGCCTTTTTCTGTGAAACGATGGCATCATCATAAAAACGACTGAGCTGTCGCTGCAGCCAGAATGCATCAATATCCCGAGGGTGCAAATCCTTCTTCTTGGAACTCATAAGTTCACCGGAGGCTACAAGCTGAAAGGTAACCAGCACTTAGGTTCTCTGGGCTTTAGCAGCTTTCTCACTAGCCTGCAACACAGCACTTGCCATCCCATGGCCTGTTTTCTTTTGAGGCATTTCCAGGGAGAAAGCTACACAGAGTCCAGTAGAGCAAATCAGAAAAATCAGAAAAAACAACCCTGATTTTATCAATACATTTTTGGATGACAGCAACTAAGAAAATCAGGATGCTAACATGGCTGGGCACAGGTGCACATCTGTAATTCTGTAATTCTATGGCAGGAATTCAAATCAAATTCAAAACCATTCCAGGCAAGTTAGTAAGACCTGTCTCAAAGATAAAGTGAAAAGAGCTAGGGATGTAGCTCAGTGGTAGAGAGCACTTGCTTAGTACAACTAAAAAGACCCTAGGCTTGATCTCTAGCACCAAAACGAGGCTAATGTGTGGTTCACCCTATCAAAATATAGCTCAGTAAGTAATTTTTAAGAGAACAGAGACATAAAGAACTGCTATACCCAGAAATAACCTGGCCTTGCAACAATGGGAAAGAGACTTGTACTTACATTAGCAGAGAGGGTGCAACGCACAACTGCCTCATCCCCTTCCATGTCATCGTCAGAGGCCTCTTCTCGAACCTCCCCATATACATCTTCATCACCTTCCTGTGGAAACAGCCCCAGCCTCAATCATGACCTGGAACTCATCTGTGTCACTACAGAACTTCTCCTTTAAGTCACCCTCAATGAGCCCAAGTCAGAGCAACAGCTTTGGGCCAAAACCATCAGCTCACTGGAACCAGGGTCAGCCTCAGTCCAGGGTACATTAATGAAGTGGCCATGTGCATGGGTTTAGCACATGCGTCTTTTCTCACTTAGCTTCTCTTCTAAGTGTAGCTGGCATAAATTTTTGGCCACTGCCTGGACTAGTCTCTCTCTAAACCTATACAATACTTGCACACAAGCCCTGCAGGCAAACAGGCAAGAGTTATACAAAAGCATGTGCAGAAAAACAGGCAGTGATCCAGCAATCAGAGGCTGCCCTTGGGCTGATTGTGGTGTGCTCAAAATGCTGTCAGGTTCACTGGCTAAATCAACTACTGTGGACAACCTTGTTGCTATTTAAAACCATAAAATCAAATTAACTATACTACAGAGGGACTTGAGCAGCCATCTCTCTCACCTTGTTTTATGGAAAAAGAAACCAAAACAAAATTGCCTGCCCAGGATGCCTGCATTGTATCTTTTGCCCTTCTTTTTACTGATTCATTGCTTTGTTTTCAATTAGTTTACATTCGTTTAAATTTGCTTTAGAAAATCTAAAGATAATCAAAGTAATTTTTAGCAAAATAACACTGAATTTTTGACTTTCATAGAACACCAAAGAATTATCTAGCTTAAGCAAGGGATCTTCTTTACACAAGGAGCCCTGTCACCTTCACAGTGTTTAAAACTGACACAGATGGGTGCCATCTGCTTTCCTGCTCACCTCCTCATCAGATTCAAACTGCACATTCACGCCATAGGTCTCATCAATGTTGTCATCTGAGATGAGGAATTAGAAAGAGGGTGGTAGATGGTCAGTGCTACAACAGGTATTGGAGCTCATTTCCTCCCCACTCACTCGACTTCCTGTTCCCCAGGACCGAACCAAGGTCTATGGCCACAGGAAGGCTTAAATGATCAATATAAACAAATTGATATAAACAAAACCAAAACCGCCACCTGCCAATCTGGGGCACAGCCCTGTTCTGCCGACTAAATCCTAGGCTCCACCCAAATTTCCACCTATATTCTATACAACAGAAAACATCAATACCACATTAGTGCCAGAATAGAGATTCTGATGTTTACCAGTCATACCTCTTCAAAAAACAAATAGGTTATGGGAACTCACACCCAGATATTTTTTTTTTTCCTTTTTGAGACAGGGTCTTCCTTTGTAGTTCAGGCTGGCTCTGAGCTCACTATGTAGTCCAGGCAAGCCTGGAACTCAGCAATCCGCCTGCCTCTGCCTCCCGAGTGCTGGGATTACAGGCGTGAGCCACCATGCCCGGCACTGTGGTATGCAGTATTGATTGCTGGTGGGCGTGAGTCTCCACGCCCAGCATTGTATGTGGTTACCAGGGATCGAACTCAGGACCTTGCGCTCGTGAGGCAGGTGCCGGAACCACTGAGCTAACCCTCCGGCCCTCACATCCAGATTTTTAAATCAGTGATGTTAGATGATACAAATCTGGTAATCAAAACAAAAACCAGTTAATACAAACAGAATACAAAGAGCTGAGTTACCCATATTTTGGATTTCCTTGTCTCCACCATAGTCTGTGATCTTTTTGCCCAAGTTTACTAGCACATGGTATCTGGTATCATCTGTCTGACCCAGCAGCAGGTCAATCTCTTTTCGCCTTTCCTTGTCTCGCAGCTTTTCATTCTTCAGGACAGCCAGAACTTCATCTGCTGCCCCACAAAGGATATCCCGTGGCTGGTGACAAAACAAACATTCAGAACAATGGCCAGAAAATCACCAACCAGCTTTGTATGGTGCCAGTGCATAAAACGCCCATCACTTCCTCCAACTGCAGCATCCCAGGTTCTTACTACTTTCATTAGTGCTGATTAAAAATGCTAGCTAGAGGGCCGGAGGGTTAGCTCAGTGGTTCCGGCGCCTGCCTCGCAAGAGTAAGGACCTGAGTTCGATCCCCAGTTACCACATATAATGCTGGGCGTGGTAGCTCACGCCTGTAATCCCAGCACTTGGGAGGCAGAGACAGGAGGATTGCTGAGTTCGCGGTGGCTTGTCTGGGCACCATAGTGAGCTCAGGGCCAGCCTGAACTACAAAGCAAGACCCTGTCTCCAAAAA
>PVIC010002308.1:54781-79158 GCA_004025085.1 Thryonomys swinderianus | reverse complement strand
CCTACTACCTCATTCTTATTGCTGGGAAAAAGCACAAGGCTGGGGTAATCTCTTTCTAACATTGAACATAATGACTAAGTAAAATAAAACCAGAAAATGCTTGAATAAGTGATTGAATGCTACTAAGTGTTGCCTGGATTTTCCTCTATGTGCAGAAGTGCCAGAAATTGTACTGATGACAGTAGCAGCTATCTGACGGGCTTGCATCTGGTTGCCAAGCAAGTATTTTTCAACTGCAAGACTCAGAGTAGAAAAGGGGCATCTGGCTTGACTACAGCTGATGTGCTTGGGACTAAAATAACACCTCTATCTAACTTGGAAAACAACAGACCCACAATCCAAGTAACAAAATGCCCAGACAGCAAACTATTAAAATACACACACACACACACGAATTCTACAATTAACATGTTCATACTGAATTGCAGCTGTCCCTAAATATTTTAAAGGGTAAGTTTAAACATTTGGCAACAATCTGACATCCAACTGTTTGAAATCCCTTTCTATTTAAGAGATAGAGTGAAAACACAATCTTAACAGTGGCAGGGAAAGGGATTCCCAGGGGTTGACACGAGAAATCAGTCTAGAGAATTTTATGCTTTCAGTTCTTGGCCCTCAAAAATGCACCTGGAAATGGAAAATGCTGAGAGGCTCTTCACAGAGGGATAGAAACTCTTGAGTTTTCTAGCAGTCTGGGCAAAGGACACTTGCATGTCTGGTGTCCACAGCCTTTGAAGCAAGTTCTCAGCACCCAGTACCAACCCTGCTTAGGGCCTTCATTATTAAACAACATGGATAAACTGTGGAAGCCACATGGAGCAAACAACAGAACAAGTGGCTCAAAGTGTCTCCACAGAGACCCACACTCTCAAAACTGGAACAGATTTCATTGGCTTAGGCAAGATTATCTGTTAGAAGCTGAAGGTAAACATTACGCATACACAAGCTGCATATACATAATGTCCCTCATGAGTTCATTATGGCTGGGGGACACTGTATTTCAACACCTGAGTAATCAGAGACTTTAAAATAGACTTTCATTCCAGTTAAAGTTTTCAATAAATGTGTTTTTTTTATTGTTATTTATAACCTGTCCCAGGAAAAAATAATAAGTATAACATGAAAAGCCAACTGAGAGTGACCCTGTAGCACCAGCAGTGAGGCGGCTTAATATCACTGGGATTTGCATCCTATCAAGCTATTCATGCTGAGGCTGGGACCCTGGTGCTAATTTCTAGTAAATTTCACGCTTGATGTCTCCCTGTTGTGGGTCATTGCCGGTTCGTCTAAATAAACTGCTTCCAAATGGCTCTTCCATCTAAATATTCAGCCAGTTTTTATAATTTAATTTTGCATTATGCTGAATAGCCTTCCGGCCAGATAGAGCTCATTGGAAAAAAGCACCAATACCATCTTGACAAGCTTTTATTTATTTATTTATATTTTTACTGCTCGAATTAGACCTCCTAGGCCGACTAGTAAAGAGTTTTTTTTTTTCCCCTCCACTAATGTCAATTTTCAGCATAGCAAGAGCTGTCTCTAATCTTTTCCTACTCATTACACACAATTTTGGAGTCATTTTACCCACAGTGCAGTCGGCTCCTGGCTGTGTGTTTGTGTGCACTGAGGGATGGCATAATTGTTTATTTTCCCTCCCTGCATAATCCCCAGCCAGTATTGAAACCAAAACTGCAAACATCTCCCCAAGGGATGTAGAGAATGACAAGAGGCTCTCAGTTTAGGTCCCTTTACATGAGATAATACGCAGGAACATCCTGACCTGTATGTAAATATGAAAGACTCAGTTCCTCCCCCTCCTACTTCCACACAGATCTCTATCTCCCCTAAAGCTTATATATCTCATGTGATATATAAAAGGGTGCACCAGCACCAAACTTCTGAAGATACAACTGGCCCTGCTCTGTAACTGGTTTTTTTTTTTTTTTTTTTTTTTTGGCTTTTTGAGACAGGGTCTCGCGTTGTAGTTCAGGCTGGCCCTGAGCTCACTATGGTGCCCAGGCAAGCAGCCGCGAACTCAGCAATCCTCCTGTCTCTGCCTCCCGAGTGCTGGGATTACAGGCGTGAGCCACCACGTCCAGCATTGTGCTATGTGGTGTTGATTGTTGGTGGGTGAGTCTCCATGCTCAGCATTCTATGTGGTTACCGGGGATCGAACTCAGGACCTTGCGCTTGCGAGGCAGGCGCTGGAACCACTGAGCTAACCCTCCGGCCCTGTAACTCGTTTTTGACCAGCAGAGGGGAACTGAGGATAGGCTGTTACTATTTAGTGAGTGTGATGTTTAAGTTGGAGATGATGGAAGTTTGGGATATAAACAGAACTGATGGTTATTATTATTGTGAATAAATATTGTGAATATTTAATTATTGTGAATATTTAATATCATTGAATTATACACTGACAAGTGATTAAAGTGATAAATATTATATTTTTTCAGAGAAGGTTGTAATTTTGCCTTGAACCTGTGATCTTCCCACATACAGTAGCTTGGATTACTGGCCTGCACCTGACAGTATTGTTCTATATATTAATTATATTAAAAAGTAACATTTCTAGAAATTTTTCTTCACAGTAACAAAAGATATCCGTCCCTAAAGAGAAGTGGGGTTTAGGTAGATGTAAATTTCTCAGGAATGTTAACATTCTATTCCAGATTCTCTAGTTTATCTAGTTCTGGTCCTGAGACCTCAGATCAGCCAGCTATGGTACAGGAAATCAGAAAGATCTACATTCCTCTCCCAACTCTGTCTTTTTTTTGAGACAAGGTCTCACTTTGTAGTTCAAGCTGGCCCTGAGCTCACTATGTAGCCCAGGCCAGCCTTGAACTCAGCAATCCTCCTGCCTCTGCCATCCGAGAGCTGGGATTACAGGCTTGAGCCACCAAGCCTGGCATAACTCTGTCATTTTTTTTAGCTGAATTATCTTGGGAAATTTACTTACCCCTCAGTTTGTGTTAAATGTGGATAACAATATAACCTACTTCTTAGAAGTGCGTGTTGTAATAATTATGTAAGATGATACATGTAAAATGGTTAGCACAGTTTCTGAAAAGTGCTTAATGAATCTTAATTATTTTTCTTATTGTTATAGGGCTAGCAGTCAATCTGGGCCTAAACTAAAATACGCAGCAGAATCCATGCTTTTCCTGGAAGTGGTACTTCTGACACTCGTGAACTCTGAACTCTAGTTAGCTAGGATAGCGAGGCTGACTTCCTCCCAAGTGTGTGATGGAAAAAGTGCATTTGCAGTGGTCCCACAGGAAGCCCACCATGAAGATAGCATTGCATTATCGAGTCTTCCAGTCAAAGAATTGGGGATCACATGAAATCTAATGCTAACCGAACCTTATATATAGGAATGGAAAGGGAAGTGAGCTTACTCTTCTCCCCAGCTTTGAGGCTGTGGTACCGGCCTTCTTTGAATCTCTTGGTATTTTGTTTATACGTAATCACTTTATCATTCTGCTCAAGACATTTTCCTTGACTCCGTGAAGCAATGTCTGACATATTTTTGTTTCTTCTGAGGTTGCTACTATAGTCCTTGGACACAGGAATTCAGTAAAAATGTGTATGATTGTATTCTCAGTTTCTCGTGATATTTCCACTGATGTATTATCTTGGTTAAAAAAAAAATCACTTTTGGGCTGGAGATTTAGCTCAGTGGTTCTGGCACCAGCCTCGCAAGCAAGCGCAAGGTCCTGAGTTCGATCCCATCAACCACAAGCAATGCTGGGCGTGGAGACTCACGCCCACCAGCAATCAATACCGCATACCACAGTGCCGGGCGTGGTGGCTCATGCCTGTAATCCCAGCACTCGGGAGGCGGAGACAGGAGGATTGCTGAGTTCGAGGCTTGCTTGGGCTACATAGTGAGCTCAGGGCCAGCCTGAACTACAAAGTGAGACCCTGTCTCAAAAAAAAAAAAAAAAAAAATCACTTTTGTAGTTAAAACATATACACATTAATTTGCATGTATAGTCCAAGTTTCCCCCAAGAAAAAGTATAAAATGTAGAAGTTCTTTAGCAAATATGGGCTAAGGGTAACTTTTCAACCAAGATCCAAAGAAATGAACCTACTCCATGTTTTTTCCCAGGGAAGTGGGAACAGAGGGTTCTTCCTAGTCAGGAAAATGGAAAAAAATTAATTGGGAAAAAGTTTGAATACCTCTTACCAGACGGTTTTTATCTATAAGGGAAGGCTTCCCCAGATTCCTCTTCCCTCAAAGAATAGGGGTGCTTTTGTCCTAAGCTACTTCTATTTACCCTATTGAGGGTACATTGGTCCACATTTTACATATCCTCATTAGTCTCTAATCACTCCAGAGTATCACCTTTTCCCTTCTTTCATTTGCTTAACTTGTCTGCTACCTCAGAATCCTGAAATAAATGAGGTTTACATGGATCTTCATACTGAACAGCCAAGTGTACAGTCTCTGGCCTTAGCATGGCCATAGGTCTCTGCTGCTGAGAGACAGCTTCACTACTTTAAGAGGTACAATATACCTCCTTTGGCTATACTTTCTGCAGTGGCTTTGTTCAATGAGAATTCTCAGTTAATGGTGATACAGGTAGACTAATCACTAAGCAATTCCCACAGCACAAAATAGAGCCTTTGTAATAATGCTCTAATCTTGCTTGGAGCCACAGGCACAGGGCTGTTGGTAGATAATAAAACATACCACAAATTGCCACAAAGAACAGCCTCTGGTACAGAATTTGTTCAATTCCTTCTAGTCGATGTTAATTTCAGTATCTTGGTCATTGCCAAATGTTACAGAATTGTGTGGATGAAAAATATGCTCAGAAAAGAGGGGCAGAGACAAACACAATTCTATTTTCCAGGACCATCATAATTTGTGCAAAACTTATCTACAAAAGCTAAATCCCCAACTGTAGCCCAACTAGATATTAGTAGATACTCTGTAATTTTGTATGGAATGATAAATCATACTATATTTTTCCATTTGAGTTGCAACTCAGAAGATAACTCAGAGCATAATTCTCAAAAGAGCCTAGAGTGATGGGCTATCGAGACAATGACAGGGTCTATGGAATTTAAACTTACCCTCCTTCCCTTCCTACCTCATGCCCAGTCATCAGTGACACCCTCTAGCCCATAGCCAATCACCTTTCATCCCACCAGAGAAGCCTCTCCAGTTGGCAAAGACCATTAAAGGCAATCCTTCACGATTGAAGTCCTTGATAGCCTGATAGGTCTTAAATGCAGAGTCCGGGAACCAGACCTGGCCAGCTTGCTGAATTATCTGTTGGGAAAGTCAAAACAGATCCAATTAACAATAAAATTTGAGAGAAGTCCTCTATATGATGAATAGGATTTTATTTATTAAAACCTGAAAACTAGCCAGGCTTGGTGGCTTAAGCCTGAGGTCCCAGCACTCGGGAGGCAGAGGGCGAGGATTGCTGAGTTTGAGGCTTGCCTGGGCTAAATAGCGAGCTTGGGGCCAGCCTGAACTACAAAGTGAGACTCTGTCTCAAAAAAAAAAGAAAACTCAAAAATCAAACCAACCAGCCGAAAACTACTGTTTAGGAAGATCATCTCTGAAGGAAAAAAGAAAAGACCATAGACCTGTGACTTGGTTAAATACTCTTCAGTCTTGATTATGCTACACTCCCTTAAAATTTAAAGGGAAACTTAACTGCATCTAGTGGGAGAATGCAGTCCTAAGAACTTTCACTCAGTTTCAGAAAAGCAATTTCACATGAGTTAGCTACAACACATCAAAACAAACTATCTCTACAGTATCCAAGTCCCTTCACCTCTCTACTCAGTATATCCTTCTCTGTATGGTGGTCTGTCAACAGACACTTGATGTAACACTGCTGGGAAGCCTAGTTTCTAGTTCTTCCACTCCTCATTTTCTGGATTGTTTCAGGATTTAAAAAGGTTATACACCTTTAAAAAAAAAAAAGCTGTGGTGTCCATTTCAGACATTGGGCCAGATTGGATTACCAATTCTGGTCGTAGCTCTTCCACATGGGTGCTCAGAAAATCTAGATCACTGTGACAGCACTGTTAGCTGCCTTTCTGTAAAACTAACTTTTTAACAAAACTAGATGTTTTCTAGTGTTTGACAAGACAAATATAAAGGCCTATTTAACTTTTCAGGCATAACTTGCCTTGTGGTCTACCTAGAATTATTATTATTATTATTATTATTATTTTTTTTTTTTTTTTGAGACAGGGTCTCGCTTTGTAGTTCAGGCTGGCCCTGAGCTCACTATGTAGCCCAGGCAAGCCGCCACGAACTTAGCTATCCTCCTGTCTCCGCCTCCCGAGTGCTGGGATTACAGGCATGAGCCACTACACCTGGCACTGTGATATGTGGTATTAATTGCTGGTGGGCGTGAGTCACCACACCCAGCATTCTATGTGGTTACCGGGATTGAACTCAGGACCTTGTGCTTGCAAGGCAGGCGCCAGAACCACTGAGCTAAATCTCCGGCCCATTATTATTTTTTTTGAGACAGGGTCTCACTTTGTAGTTCAGGCTGGCCCTGAGCTCACTATGTAGCCCAGGCAAGTCTCAAACTCAGCAACCTTCCTGCCTCTGCCTCCCGAGTGCTGGGATTACAGGCGTGAGCCACCACGCCTGGCACTGTGGTATGTGGTATTGATTACTGGTGGGTGTGAGTCACCACACCCAGCATTGTATGTGGTTACCAGGATGGAACTCAGGACCTTACACTTGCAAGGCAGGCGCCAGAACCACTGAGCTAAATCTCCGCCCTGTTGTTTGTTTTTTTGAGACAGGGTTTTGCTATGTAGTTCAGGCTGTCCTCCAACACCCTATGTAACCTAAGCCACTCTGAACTCACAGAAATCCTCCTGCCTCAGCCTCCCAATGCTAAAATTAAAGGTGTGTGCCACCAAGTCCAGATTTTAGAGTCATTTTAAAAGTGAGCATATGATAGTCTCATATCATCCAAAATTGGTGGTTTGTAATGCTTCTGATATATTCACAGATATGCAAAAAAAAAAAAGCTATATACATACACAAAGAAGCTCTAAGCACAGGCACACAGTGTGTTTGAGATTTACCTTGGCTTCAGAATCCAGGTTTGCTGGATCAGCTGGGATACTTAGTTCTACTGTTCGGGTTTCTACAGCAACTACACCCACAGGTATTCCTCCTAGTCTAGTTAAAAAAAAAAAAAAAAAAGGCACATAAGAACCCAATGTGTGTAAGATTCTAACCATTCATTTATTTTCCAATCACATGGAGGAAAAACTAGAAGCATGGAGGAAAACCAGAAGCAAGCACAGTTAGCAAATGAGAATCTGACTCTTCTAGGGGTTAAACACGAGACTCTATGGGTTTGGTATTATGGTGGAAAGCCACCCTCAGGATCATTCTTTTTTTTTTTTTTTTTTGAGACAGGGTCTCGCTTTGTAGTTCAGGCTGGCTCTGAGCTTACTATGTAGCCCAGGCAAGCTTTGAACTCAGCAATCCTCCTGTCTCTGCCTCCCAAGTGCTCAGGATCATTCTTATTCTGAAATGTCCCACTATGGATAAATTCAAACTAAGAGTTACATCAGGGAAGCCTCTAGCCTTGGACTCAGTAGCCTGAGTATATACACATATCTACCTCTGTGGTTGCCAAATGAACTTGCTGATTTCATTCCAGAGCATCTATTGGTAAGGATGGTGAGAAATGATTTGAAAGGTGGCAGCAATCTGAAAGGCAGGAACTTTTAATGGTAATGTGGAAATAGACCTGTAGTTTTCTACAGAATATTAATAATGAGGTTCCAGACACAACTTGAGGTCCTAGAATTGGGTGTAGATGTAGTATGAGTGTCATGATGATGAAAAATATGTTCCAAACTGGGTATGGTGGTGCACACCTATAATCCCAGGACTTTGGGAGACCCAAAATTCGAGCCAAGCCCCTGGGCAACTTAGCAATTTGAGATACTGTCTCAAAAAAACAAAACAAAAAAACTCAAAAGGGGATGGGGATGTAGCTCAAAGCAAAGGCCCTCAATTCAATCCCCAGGTCGGGGGTTGGTGTGGGGGATGGAGGGGGGATGTGTGTTTTGCCAAGTGTAGGGAAATAGATAAACCCTTAACTTTCTTTTACTGGAATAGAACAAGGACACAGGGATAATTATAAGTAATAAACTGGTATTATTTTGGTAATAAACTTGGTAAATATTTTATATTTATACCTTTAACCTCAAAGCTACGTTAATTTAAAAAGCTTCTCAGGTACTTAGGGTTTCTCCACACTCCAAAACATCCTCTTAATTTGTTCGTTAGAAAGATTTTTCTAGAAAAAAAAAATCAATGAGAAGAGATACGGGGAAATGGGTGGGAGGGAGAGAGGCAGAGGCATGAAGTATGGTATGAGTTCCTACTCTGGAAAATGATTCATTCTTCACTGTCTTCATCACATTCCTTGGTGCTGGGGTTGGGGTTGGGGTTGGGATAGGATATAGTCTCATTCCCCACAGCATCTCCATAACAAACTTCCCGTTAAGGATGATCTTTGCTTGATACACTGGGTACTGGAATAGATTCTTGTCATCACTAGAGGCCTACTGGGGGCATGAGTAGAGACCACCCACCCCCTTGTCACTTGCCCGCAATGAATCAAAATCAAAAGCCCTCTAGACAACCAGACAACGAGCAGGAGGTACACAGGAGGGTTTAGAAATATTTCTGTTCACAATGATTAACAATCCAACTGGAAACTTGTAATTGCAAAAGCCACCCTAAATCGGTAACTTATAACTTATATATTAGGGCCCATGTGACCTAATAAAGAACATCTTTATCCGAGTATTACAGTTATTTATTGAATTTGAAAACAGCACAGAACAACTTCTGTTTTCTATTATACTTCATATAAATTTTATCAGGCTAGCACATGAAGATGCTACATCTTGTTTTATAGTGTGTCCCTGGACAAGGTGCCATGGAATAATAAAAGACAATTTACAGCCAATAGCACACATATTCCAAACATACATACCAAAGATGAGTTTTGGCAGCACTTACAGTAACAATCCCAGAAGAATACATTTATATTTATTTCTCGAAATGCCATTGCTTCTGAAAGAAACTAGTTCCATTTTTGTTTTATATACTTGTGAGCATGTCTATGTATTTGGAGTAAGAGGCCCAGAACTTATCAGATGGAAAGAAAGGAGGAAGTCAGAGCAAACAATGGCAGAGCTAACCAAAGCCAAGCTTGATGCTGATCTGAGTTGTAGAAAAAACACTATTCTTTCAATGATAAGTATAAAACATTGTTCTCTTATTTCCCATGGGAAAGTCTTAAAGACTTGAACAAACATTTGGCTTTGTGAGGCTTAAAATCTGTCATGTTTCCGATGGATAGGAAAACTGAAGCAGAATAGATGAGAGACAAATTCTCAAAAATGTTGGTCCTAGTGTAAAATTGGGACTTTGTGAAGAGCCAATAGACCCCAGGTGGGAGGGCTCGAGCTCCGGTGTGTGCCCCAGCTCCACTACTCCCCAGTGGGAATCTGACGGGTATGAAGAATAATTCTCACTGGGACTCGGAAACCTGGGGAGAGATAAAAGACTGTACAGAAAAAGAGCAGTTAGTTCTGGTGAGTTTCTGTGTTGAGCTGACTCCAGGCCTGACTCCTATTCAGAGTCACAGCGGAAGACCCTGTCTGTGGGATTTGCCATCTGATGGCTCCTTGTCACTGGCAGCATGAGGTGTGCTGACCTGCTGTACAGAGACAGCCACAAAGCCTAGAATTATTTTCAAGGCTAGAATCTAAATCTCAACCCAATGTGGCATGTTTGAGAATCTTGAGCAGGTGCCACTTTTCACCAAGATAAGGAAAACTGATTGCCCCCGAGAGGCAGGTGAGCTCCCAATACAGGTTCCTCAGGCAGCATGCCTCTGCAATGCAGAACAAGATTAAGATCAGCCTTGGCAGGTGCTTGTTATGGTGAGTGCTGGAGATTATTTCGCATGGAGCTTGCTGTTGAGTGAAGTACTTCTTAGAGTGGGTATTAAAATTTAATAGAAACTTCAATTTCCCACTTGAAAAATATGGGTATCCCAGCAGCCTACTTTAGCTTATTTTACTCATGCCTGTTTCAAGTAAATTTTTTCTTGGTAACTCAAATCTGATTATAATCCTATATAGTACATAAGTCACTTCAGTAATCTTGACACCACGAAGAAACTTCTCTCAGGTTATGCGGAGAAGAAGCTGAATCTGATTTACTCGCCACATGCTCCTGAAAGAAAGTGATGTTTGGAGGACAGAAAAAGTGGTCTTTTGGTGGACACTGCTGGGCTATGGCAATTATAGTTGGGTTCAACAGCCCCCCCTGAAGCTTTTCTTTCAGAATTATAAAGAGAACATATTCTAAGAATCAGGCTTAAGATTAAGGATATCATTGGAGTGATATATCAGATAACTACTGGAAACTAGTAATCCAGTTAGCTCTTTTGGGTATGACTATATTCCAATATTCTTAGAAAGTTTAGACAAAGAAAGCACTTGGTAAAAAATCTATATAGGCATGATCCTTTCCTTTCTTATTTTCAGTTGGGAGGAAAATGAGTTTCCAAAACAAAAGTGTTCTTACCTGGCTCTACCAACCACCACAGTTTGTGCCCATGGCTGCATGATCTCTGAGAAAGATCCATAGTCAAAAAATCCACTCAACCATTGACCTTTCTGGGCTACATAAAGAAAACAAAGAAAAAGTCAATCCATCAACAATATACTCAACCTGGTGGGAACTTAACATGGGATATGGGGGATAACCTGGGGGAATCTGTTGTTGTTTCTAACAATATTATAATAGATGCAAGCATTATGCAGCTGAATGTTTATCTGCCTTAAGACATCATCTCCTATTCCATTTGCTAGTTGGCATAAAAAGAATCATTTATCAGCAAAAGCATCATTTATTGTTAAACGATGGGGTTCAGCTAGCAGAAAAGAGTTTGCATGCTTTTATATAAATAACTTGGCTTCTTTCAAGACACTACAAACATTTGTCAAAAGGTAGCCAAGTGACTAAAGTTGTTTTCAAAACATCTTTTTAAAACTTGCCTTACAATTTTGAGTCCACTGATTTTCTTTTAATGGAAAGATGAAAGTGGCAAAAAAAAAAAAAAAAGGATTAATGATAAGATGAGGACCCAAACTTTGGGAAAAGAAAAGGGATTTAATTTTTCTGCTCAAAAAGCAACAAGAAAGAGCCACTTTATTTTCAGCTGACAAAGTATAATCTTTCTACAAGAAAGGGCTATAGAACATGTACTTTTGAGGAAGAGCAGAAAATGTAATGGTTAAGATGCATACACTTAATGCTATTAACCTCTACTGCAGAGAGAACTTCCTTTACTGACAAGACACGTAACTTTCAACACCTTAGTTTAACAAAAAAAAAAAACTTTTGTTCCACAGGTATGAATGTTTGACCAAAGGCTCTACAGAAGCTTCTGCAAATAACTGTTTCCTAGTTTGCCCTCTCAACGCACGGTTTCTCTGTGATTCTTCTAATTTGAACATGGCCCTCCACCTGCTAAAAACCCAAGTCCAAAACCAATTAAAAGTGTAGATCCGAGCAAGCTAACCTCTGCTGACTTAAACAGGATGGAGAGTGTTTTATCAAGACTAAACTTGTAATTACTGTGTTCTACATTCCTTGCCTCTATGGCCCCAGTGTAAAATGTGATCATCCATTTCAAAATTATCTCTCCATCGTGAGCCCAAAGCTGATCGTTTAGATTCCAGTCTCGTGTTGGGCGTCAGTTTGAAGAATATCACGGCACTATCTTCTCTAATAAATGACTTTAACTTTTCACCTAGAAGATATCTGCTTTAACTTATCACAGGGAATCATCTGCTTTCTTTAACGCTTCCACTAAATTAAAATCTGAAGTCACTCGATTTGGGAGCGAATGTTAGCTGCACATGGACAGCAGGATGAATTACTATAGAGTCAATGAAAAAAATATTATCCCCCAAACAGAAAACTTAGTTTATCAGAAATTTCATTTTATTCTGTGGCTCTTGTTAATAAAGGACCAGGATAATACCCAACAACACACATTTCTGTTCATGCCATGGTAAGAGGGGCTCAAATTTTGATGAAGATTCTAAACCAAATGTTTAGGTACCTCAGAATATTAAAATTTTCATTTCTCTTTCTTCTTCTCTTTTCGGGGGGTGGTATTAGTGACTGAACCCAGGCCCTTGTGTATGGTAGGCAAGTACTCTGGAAATGGACCACATCACCAGTGTGCCTTGCTAAGTTTGTCAGGCAAGCCTCAAACTTGCAGTCTTCCTGCCTCAGTTTCCTAAGCAGTTGAATCCAAAGGTGTGTGCCACCATTCCCAGATGAAAACTCAACTTTATATCCCTGGATCACTCCATGATTCTTACTTTAGTAATGATGATTTGGAACTAGAGAAAAAATTTCAGTATGGAAAGGTTTACTTCTCTAAAAACCCAGCTTAGGGGAAAGGGAGTAAATGGTTAGCCTAGTTAAGCATCACAGTCCCCAAAGGGCAGATTATACTCAGTACAGACATAGAATTAAGAAGCCTGCAGCGGCACCTGCCTGCAATACCACTCCTCTGGGAGGCTGCGGAAGGACAATCACAAATTGGAGAACAAGTTAGAGATCACAGCCTAGGAAACTTAATAAGACCCTATATCAGAATAAAAAAAAATGAAAAAGGAGGCAGAGATTTGTTCATGGTTGATATTATTTGCACTTTAGGATGGAGGAAGTAAGTAACTTGCCCAAGTTAGACAGCAAGTAGCAGAATTAGTAAATGCATGTAGGTGTATAGGTCCTGACTCCTAGCACTGTTCCTAAAAACACCAGCAAATTTTGGAATATAGGTGATTAATATGCCAAAGGAAAGTGCTTCCTCCTCAGTATTTTTTTCTTCCGTCATTTTTGTGTGTGATACTGAAATTTGAATACAGAGCTTACACACTGAACTATATCACCAGCACTTTTATTATTTTTTATTTCAAGATGAGGTCTTGCTGAGTTCCACAGGCTAGGCCCAAACTTGTGATCCTCCCACTTCAGCTTCTCAGAATGCTGGGATCATATGCATGCTCCACCACTGTTCGGTTAGCTCAATCAAAAGCTTACTTTAAAAAAACTTCAGCTTTAAAATACATTTTGGGTGAGGTGTGATGGTGTACGCCTGTAATTCTAGTGTTCAGGAGGCGAAGGAGGAAGGATCACTACAAGTTCAAAGTCAGCCTGAGCTACATAGTGAGTTCAAGGCCAGCCCAAATTACATAGCAAAACCCTGCTTCAAAGAGAAAGAAAAAAAGAAAGAAAGAAAAAAGAGAGAGAGAAGAGAGGGAGAGAGAGGAGAAAGAGAGAGAACGAAAGAGAGAAAGAGAGAAAGAAAAAAAGAAAGAAAGAAAGAAGGAAGAAAGAGAGAGAAGGAAAGAGACGAGAGAAAGAAAGTCTAAAAAAGTCTAAAAGCTTCGAAGCCAGGGTTACTAGAAGATCCTCAAACATACATACTTGGGTGAGGACGGCCTGCTAGCATCCACCGAGGATCATAAGGGGCCTTTGTAGGAACAAATTCGATGATTCTGTCTATAGGATCCTTGGAGTTCAGGAGAGGCACTGAACTGTGTACACTCTAAAAGAGATTGGGAGAGAAAGAGCACAGCAGTCAGTGAAGAGCAATTACATACTCCAATGTGGCAACAATAGCTACAGACAAAGGCAGCAGACATCACAATCAGAATTAAACCCAGTGCTCCCGAACATTAGCTAGAAGCATCTCAGTTACAGGCCAAGCCCTGAGAACGTGCTCAGGTTTCATGTATCATTTTGGAGTGTGGCACAGACTTTTACATTCTGTCTCTTGATTTCAGCATGCCCCTGCTTTCTGGGCAGTTCCCAGAGAATGGGAGGGTATTACAAAGGAGAAAAAACACAATAAAGAGGAAACTTTAATGTGCTGCAACTGAGCTGAACCTAGACAGGAGAGAAAGTATCTATGTAGAGAACATTTTAAGAGGGGCTAAATAATAAAATCTAAAGACATTTTAAGAGTACAGGCATATGTGGCCTTAAAAAAGAAATCAACAGCTTTCAGAGAAGCTTTTCATAAAAAATTCTTCCGTCAGTGCCGGGTGTGGTGGCTCACGCCTGTAATCCTAGCACTCGGGAGGCAGAGGCAGGAGGATTGCTGAGTTCGAGGCTTGCCTGGGCTACATAGTGAGCTCAGAGCTAGCCTGAACTACAAAGCGAGACCCTGTCTCAAAAAAAAAAAAAAAAAATTCTTCCGTCATAAAGATGAGCCCACAAAACCAGAAGATAGTGAGCATGTAGATAACACTGCTGGCAAGGTCAGTGTTGGTAGGAAGCGCTCACCTTAGGCATATACGACAGCCAGTGCAGGACAGTGAAGACTCCTTCAAAGTCATCACAAACGGTGCTGTGAGTCACTCCATTGTTGTGCATGATCTGGATGCCACCAAGCTGGTTATTGGAAGTATATACTTCCCGCCCAAGGACCTAGAGAGATGAACAAAAGACATTTGTCACCACAGAAGAAAAAGGCACAGTCTACCTCATAACTTTCACCAAAATAGGATCATTCTGCACAAGACAGGAGATCTCTGCTTCTGTAGGCTGTTCTTAAGGACTGTCAGGAGCTTTCTCCTTTGGGAGTGAAAAAAAAAACCCTCAGAAAACAAAAGACTATACAATTACTATAGTGGTGCAATTATACATACATACATACATGCATACATACATACATACATACATACATACATATATATATATATATATATATATATATATATATATATATATGATTCTTAGACTAGGACTTTGAGGCTACCTCACTATGTGCAGGTCTGGCAGAGTTGTTATGATGATACACACAAAAAGGACAACATGCCCATCTTCTGCCTATCTTTAGTGAGAATGATGAAACTCAGTCAAAGAAACCATACAGGGGCTTATGTTCCTTATTTCTCTAAAAGATTAACTTTCCCCATACATTTGATTTTTAAAGCCGATCTCCACATACAAGCCCCAAAGACTGGCAAAATCCTGAAGCACCAACTCAGGATACATACACAAGCCCCTGAAGCTCAAGCCTTCTTTGTGTGCTGGGTGCGGGTCTGTGATTTATTCCCAAGGCTGCTTCCCCTCCGCCCTTCCAGGCTCAAGGGAACTCAGGGCCTCATCCCCAGTGTTTCTCTGGAGTTTAACCCTTGCCAGGTCTAAGGGCATCTGCAACTGGAAGCCATGACGTTTCCTTAAAGAAGAAAAAAATATTCTTGGATTTAGAAATTGTGGGGTTTCTTTTCCCCTTGAAAACTGGTTAATAATTTCTTTCAGGGAGGGAGATTTTCTGACCCAGCAGATGGGAGCTGGGCAGCCTGATCACTGACTATTGCAAACTGCTGAGTGTGTAGTAATTGCCAGCCATCTAGGGTAGCCCTGGAGAGCTCTAAACAGTTGTGAAGCGCTTACTGTATTTTCCCTTTTTCTTTTCCCTTTCTCCGATCCTTTGAAACATAACAGCAACACAAAATTCCTTCCTTACTAACTTTTATTCATTTTTCAATCTCTGGGGAAAACCTAATAAATTAAGGGCCAGAAAATTGTACCTGTGTGTTCCCAACTGGCCCTTCTCGTTAGAAGCTTTGAGAGGTTCCCTTGTGTGCTGGGTCAGTCCCTACGTCAAGACCTCCCAAAGACTGAGGAAGTTGGTGACCAAAGTAATAACCTCACAGTAACCCAGCTGACATTGTTTCCATTTCACTTCAGCTAGGAAGGATGGAAGAGACTCTTCTGAAAGAATATGGAAAGCAAAATTGCTCTCAGATTACTGCTTTCCTTGATAAGGGAGCACTGAGAACAAGCCTTTCCCGGCAGCCCCAAGCTGAGCAACATGCTGGCAGCTCCTTTGAAGGAGCTCTGTGAACAGGGGAGACCATTTCTGACCACTGGGCTCCCATCCTCCTCTCACTCCGTCTTTAATCTCAGCCCAGGCGCTGCGGCTCTTTTCTCATTCTCCTGCTGTCTCTTTCCATTTGCCCTCTCTCTGACTGATACACTGATCTCTCGGTCACTCGGCTTTCTGCTCCACTGAGTCCATATTACTAATAACACCTCCGCCACGGCCAGTTTACCTCATGAAGGCAGGAGCACATCATTACAAAATAAACTCATAACTTTGACATTCTAGCAAATACACGCCGTTTGTTATTTTTATGGCTTTAGTCTTTCTAACAGGCAGAGGGCATTACATACCTGTTTCATTTATATCTTAAAAACGTGTGCACACATGCACATTCACACATGCATCAGAAAACAAAACAGAACAAAAAAACAAATCAAAACAAATACTCAAAGCAGTATGCTGGTGGGAGACCCTGGCAGAGGCAGAAACCTTGTCACTCAGGGAGGCCATGCTCTGATCTGGCTCTGGTTTTATGGTCGTCATAAACCCGATGGCCCACAACCGGTCCTTCTGGGACAGGCTGCCTCTCTGCTAGAAGTCATTCAGTGTGATCAGCAATATTTTTAATTATTAAAATAAAATCGGAGAGGAAAAGGAATAAAAAGAGACACTGTGATGACCCTGAATATCTGATGTGCACAATCTTGTGTTAGGAGCCATCTATTCCTTGTCTGTAAGACAGGTGCTATTTTCTGCTTAGAAATTATTTTGTTCTTCTTCTAGTACTTGATAATGGCCAACAACCCAAATTTTACACATTTCCAGAACCAGTACTGGACCAAAAAAAGGACCAAGCTAAGCAAAAGGGACCACAGCAGTAGCAGAGTTGCTTTGTTGTTGAAATGCACCTTCCACAGACGTCTTTGGCCTTCATTTTGAAGTGAAGGAGAGAACCCGGAACCACAGTTCTGCCAAAGGTGCCCTGGCACTTACCCTGTATGAGTGCTGGGGGTACTGGGGATAGAACCCCAGCATGGACTGTATCACTAAGTATACTTCCACCAACTCTACTTATTTTTTTACAAGGAGTCAAATGTGGAAGGAACAAAATTTGATAAACAGCATAGCTTCCCTTTGCAAGCTAAAACTCAAGTTGTGATGTGGCATTGTTCTGGGGGAAAAAAAAACCCACAGCAATATTTCCACATTTATTTTTCTCTGGGTTCCAAAGAAACCTAATCAGGGCTTCACACAACCAAGAGCATTATTTCTAGGGTTAAGAAATGTTTGTCACATGAGATGATCCATTTAACTTAGAAATGAAAGAGAGGGCCGGAGGGTTAGCTCAGTGGTTCCGGCGCCTGCCTCACAAGCGCAAGGTCCTGAGTTCAATCCCCCCCGTAACCACATACAATGCTGGGCGTGGAGACACGCCCACCAACAATCAACACCGCATACCACAATGCTGGACCGGCTCACACCTGTAATCCCAGCACTCGGGAGGCAGAGACAGGAGGATTGCTGAGTTCGCAGCGGCTTGCCTGGGCACCATAGTGAGCTCAGGGCCAGTCTGAACTACAAAGCAAGACCCTGTCTCAAAAGCAAAAAAAAAAAAAGAGAAATGAAAGAGAAAAAATATAAGCTAGACTAAGCATACTGAAATAGGCCTCTCTGAATGACCTTATCTTGGAAGATGGGGGTGGGGTGGGGACGGATACACAGAAATGGAACCTGCTCCACTTGCTACAAAGAAATGCCAACAATCACAGCTACTTAACAATCAATGAGCAGAGAACAGCACCCTCTGGTTTATCTTCAGTTAACCACAGGACTGGAGTACACACCAGCAGAATGAGGGCACACACAATAACTCCTGATTTATTGGAGTAAGTTGTTGCCTCATACAGTTTTAATAATTTTAAAATACCTAACAACATGAGCTCCAACCAAGGAAGCCGAAGCTGGGCTACAACAAAGTCTATTCTACCTCACCCTGAAATGATCATGCCAGAATGATCAAAGAAACCCTTATTGGCACCTAGGAAGAGGAAAAGAGCCTACAAAGACAGAACCACTGTGTTGCTCATCAGTTATGGGGCCCTTCCATCCTTCTACAGAAAAAAACATCCTTCTATAGAAAAACCCGGGTCAACAGCCCCCAACATCATCACATTTTCACAAAGCAGGAAAGCCTTAAGCTTCATTTGGCACTTTAAAAAACTCTGACACAGGTACTTCTGTATCAGTCACTTTGCTGCCAGGTTTCAGTTCCCAAATTATTTCCTCTCAAGTTTTGTACTGCAACTTTAAAAGTTATCTTCTCAACCACCAATCACCATTTAAACACAGAAACCATTCGAACACAGATGGCACTCCTCAGGCTCCTACTTTTTTATTACCTCCTTGGTGTAAGTGGGGAAAGAAGTATCATGAAATATTAGGAACGTCATCATTTTGGGGTCCTCTACTAAAAATGGCCCAGGTCACAGAACTGCCCAGGTCACAGTCTGAATCTAAGAGAAAAGTTAATTTTCACCCAATTCCTTCTCTATGAACTTATGCCTCATTCAGTGTGTCCCTCACTTAACAAGCAGCAGGCTTGAAAACTGAGAGCACCACATAAAGGTTATTGGCAGAGATGCAACTGTTAAAGGCTCCATCAAAGATGCTACAGAGTCTTTAGAAATGTTGAGATACGTAGCAGGTACAAATGAATGTAGTCATACATACATGCTGAGGCCTCTGCTGCTGCCGCTGCTTATCTGTAGACATTGCAGACAGCTCAGGTTTACCACAGCTGACAGGCAATGAAAACAGTCTAATATACCGCCTGCTCTGGCCCTTAAATCCCTTTTTGGAGATCAAGATAAACACGTTCTTCCTTTCCCCAGTGCTCCAGACGTTTGACTGAAGTGGCAGAGCATTGTGAGGTTCTGTGCAAATGAAATCACTATGTAATACTGAATGAGAGTAGTATTTACTTGTCAGGATATTTGTCAGAACAGGCATTGAGATTTCCAAGTTCCATAGATGCAACTTAGCTCTATTTTTAAAAAATGGCTTTTGTCCTCATACACACAGTGTATTGGGAACCCTTAGACTTATATACAAATATTTGCAGTCGTGTTATAAGATGTGTGGGGGGGATGCATACTGATGATGGAATAAAAAGGAAATCTGTTTTCCCCCTTTTTAAACAACTCTTAGAGAATCAAGCAAGGCAACTATCTATTTAAAGAAATAAGGAGTATAAATTTCCTCCTGCATCTAAGAACTGGCTACACAAACTGAGTCCTTGCTACAATCTTCTTTCTCATTAGGATATTTCTTTTCTCAAGAGAATTTGAGGAGGAGTTTTGTAAATTTACTGAGTAATCACCATCACTGGACTTCCTCCATGATTCAAGGTATTAAAGTCACTCTGGGGTCTGTCAGATTATTCATAAAGGTTCAGCTAAGGCAGAGAGAACAACAGAAATGAGAAAGAGTATGTGGGAGTAGGGGAAAAGTAAAACAGAGATAAAAGAAAGGGAAAGGATGAAAGAGAGGAAAAGGGAGGGGCAGAGACAAGAGGAAGGGGAAGAAAAAACCATAATAGCTCATCTACTCAGTGCTGCTCCCATCTTCCTCCTTGACCTGCAAGGACTACGTTTTTAAAAGCTGACAAGTAATTCAATCTCCAATTAACAATTTTAAGTGTTATGACATATATTACTGTGTAAATGTTTCTCTAGGAATATATCAAAGGGTGAACAGAATTAAATCTCTAGGGAGACAAGACCAGTGCCTCTGTGACCAAGAATATTTGGGTGGAGCCACAGCATTATGGCACCACTTCCCCCTATCTTTACTGCCACTGCTGTCACTGGCAAAGTGGAATGCAGGCTGGCGACTGGTAGATTTGGCTTGTGGGTGGAGAAGAGGCTCATTGGCATGTACTGGCAGAGGAGGGAGAAGCCCCTGATTTGAACCACATTTTGATTCAACACCATCCACAGCAAGACCGAAAATCTCTCTATCAGCAGCAAATTATGAAGTGGTCAGTTTTGCTGAAGTATTAATTAGGGCAAACAGACTGTGCTAATCAGTGGTAGAAAAAGAAATTTAGCCAAAGAGACTGAGATACAGGATAGAGGTAACATCAGAAAACCTGTTTGCAGAAGTGTAGAGCTCACCAGAGAACAGAAGAATGAGTCAGACAGAAGAGGGACAACAAAGATTTGAAGGTGAGTGAGTGAGGAACAGAAATTCATTTTTAACAGTGGAGGGGAGAGAAGGGCCACATGATAGTCCACCTGTCACATGCAGGGGAAAAGGCACAGGCTTTCTGAGAGAAAGCGGGAAGAAATCACTCATCCCAGGGATCAAAAACTGCTCATTTAGAGTACTGATAATAAATCAACTCCAAATATAGAAATATTTAACATTTTTCTTTTTTTGTGGTATTGGGGATCAAACTCTTAAAATTTTTGATAAGGACTGGCTTATTGAGATATAACAATGCTGTCCATTTTAAGGTATACAAGCACATACAGTCATATAACCACCACTCCAAGCAAGACAAAATTTTCATTACCTTAAGAAGCTCTCACAGGGGCAGGGATTTAGCTCAGTGGTTCCGGTGCCAGCCTAGCAAGCACAAGATCCCTGACTGGATCCCCGGTATCCACATGCAACAATACTGGGAGTGATGACTCACGCCCACCAGCATCAGTACCACACACAATGCTGGGCGTGGTAGCTCATGCCTGTAACCCCAGCACTCAGGAGGCAGAGACAGGAGGATTGCTGAGTTTGAGGCTTGCCTGGGCTACATAGTGAGCTCAGGGCCAGCCTGAACTAAAAAGAGAGACCCTGTCTCAAAAAGAAAAAAAAGTTCTCACAATCTCTGTAATCTTCCACCCCTAATGACCACTGATCTGCATTCTGCCCCGATAGTTTGTTTTTTTTTTTTTTTTTTTTGAGACAGGGTCTTGCTTTGTAGTTCAGGCTGGCCCTCAGCTCACTAATGCAGCCCAGGCAAGCCTCAAACTCAGCAATCCTCCTGTCTCTGCCTCCTGAGTGCTGGGATTACAGGTGTGAGCCACCACACCCGGCAATGGCACTGTGGTATGTGGTATTGATTGCTGGTGGGTGTGAGTCACCACGCCAAGCATTGTATGTGGTTACCAGGGATCAAACTCAGTACCTTGCGCTTGCAAGGCAGGTGCCAGAACCACTGAGCTAAATCTCCGGCCCCCATGCCCCAATAGTTTTGCCTTTTTTCTTTTTTCCTTCCTTCCTTTCCTCCTCTCTCTCTTTCTCTCCCCCCTCCCTCCCTCTCCCTACCCCTCCCTCTCCCTCTCTCTTTCTTTGTACCAGGGATTGAACTTGGGACCCTGTGCTTCAAGGGAGCCACTAGAGTCAGTGAGCTAAATCCCCAGCTCTAGTTTTGCCTTTTCTATAATGTTCTCCAAGTAGAATCACATAGTATGCAGCCTTCTAAGTCTAGCTTCTTTTGGTCAGCATAATGCATCAGATTCGTTCATGTGATGCAGATATCAGTAGTTCCTTTTATGAAAGTATCACGACTTGTTCATCTATTCTTTGTTGGCAAACTTTTGTCTTTGGGGGTTTGTTGGTTTCTGGTACTAGGGATTGAACTCAGGACCTCATGCTTACCAGGTAGCACTGTGCCACTCGGGTGAATTCCCAGCTGAATTCTGTTGGCAGAATTTTGCGTTGTTACCAGTTTTGGAGGCCTATGAATAAAGAGGCTATGGATATTCATGTACAGGTTTTTCTGTGTGGGTTAGTATTTTCACATCTACTGGGTAAATATGTAAAAATGGGATTGTTAGGTTGTATGGTTAAATGTATAGCAAACTTTATAAAAGGGCAAAAAACAAAAAAAAGAACACCCCATTTTTAAAGTGGCTGTTCCATTTTGTATTCCCATCAAAAATGCACAACAGCCGGGCGTGGTGGCTCACGCCTGTAATCCCAGCACTCGGGAGGCAGAGGCAGGAGGATTGCTGAGTTCGAGGCTTGCCTGGGCTACATAGTGACCTCAGGGCCAGCCTGAACTACAAAGTGAGACCCTGTCTAAAAAAAAAAAAAAAAAAAAAAAAAAAAGCACGACAATTCTCATTATCTTTCATTTTTCATCTGCACTTGGAATTGATCAGTTAAACATTAAAAAAATTTTAAGGCTGGGTATATAGTTGAGTGGTAGAGTGCTAGCCTAGCAGGCGAGGCCTAGGTTTGCTTCCCAGCACTGCAGAAACAAACAAAAGTGAAATAATTTGATAAATAATTATTTTCAGTAATGTCAGGCTTTGGTTTTAATTTGTATTTTCCTAATAAACTTATAACTATCTTTTCATGTGCTTATTCATCATCTTTATATTACCTTTAAAAAAGTTTTTCAAATTTCCTGCCAATTTTTAATTACTAGGTTATTTTATGAATTCTTTCTATCTTTATATTGTGCTTTTTTTTTTTTTTTTCTGGAGACAAGGTCTTGGTTTGTAGCCCAGGCTGGCCCTGAGCTCACTATGCAGCCCAGGCAAGCCTTGAACTCAGCAATCTTCCTGCCTCTGCCTCCTGAGTACTGGGATGACAGGTGTGAGCCACCACACCTGACACGTGGTACTGATTGCAGGTGGGAGTGAGTCACCATGCCCGGTATTGTTGTATGTGGTTACTGAGGATCGAACCAGGGACCTTGTGCTTGCTAGGCAGGTGCAGTACTATTGAGCTATATCCTAGCCCTATCAGATACATTTTTTTTTTTTTGAGACAGGATCTTCGCTTTGTAGTTCAGGCTGGCCCTAAACTCACTATGTAGCCCAGGCAAGCCTGGAACTCAGCAATCCATCTGTCTCTGCCTCCCGAGTGCTGGGATTACAGGCGTGAGCCACCACGCCCGGCACTGTGGTATGTGGTATTGATGGCTGGTAGGCGTGAGTCTCCACGCCCAGCATTGTATGTGGTTACCGGGGATTGAACTCAGGACCTTGCGCTTTGCGAGGCAGGCGCCGAAACCACTGAGCTAACCCTCTGGCCCTCAGATACATTTTTTAAAGATGGATATTTCTTTAAAAATCTCTTTTATTTGTAAAAATCCCTTTTTTTTTTTTGTAAGAGTCTCTATTTTTCCTATGACCTGTACTCTGAGCAATATTTTGGCTATTCTTTTAAGATCTTCATACACAGTATATTAATATTATCATTCTTTAATATTTTATTTTTAAATTTGTTTTATTGTTTCAGAGAAATGAGTGTTTTCTATATTTTTTATTAATATCTATTTGTATTACATTTAAATTTTAAAAACCTTAAAATCCTTGCTTTTCAATCACTTCATATAGCTTTTCTGAAGAGGCCAACACTGGAGGTGGGTGCTATGTAGCTGTGCCAGGCACCAGTTTGGTGCTTGTTGGGCATGGCTTCTTAGGGAATAGCACCGACACATGGGTGGACACTAATTTTATTTTTTCCTTGGAACACATGAAAACTTCATTACAGTATTTTATTTACTTAGAATTTTTTTTGGAGGATGGGTACTGGGGCTCAAACTCAGTGCTTGCAAGGCAGGCTCCGGAACCACTGAGCTACATCCCTGACCCCCCCCCCCATTCCAGTATTTTAGTCTACATTTTAAATTACATAAAAATAGAAATAATTTTTGTATGTCCACAACATACGAACAACTCTCTATTATGTAACAGGTATGTCATAAAAACACGTGAACTACCATTTGACTTACCTTTTTAGGAAGTTAAACTACTATAAATGAGAAAAGGTGTGTAACAGCCTTTTTAAGCAAAGCAAGGGACTCAGTTTTCCTACCTTTTTTTTTTTTTTTTGGAGACAGGGTCTTGCTTTGTAGTTCAAGCTGGCTCTGAGCTCACTATGTAGCCCAGGCAAGCCTTGAACTCAGCAATCCTCCTGTCTGCCTCCCGAGTGCTGGGATTACAGGCGTGAGCCACCACGCCCGGCTTTCCTACCATTTTAGTTTTCCCCAGTGTAGATACTGGGTGTTTCTTTCTTGTTCATAATTTTTAACTTCATCTACAATTCAACTAGTCACTCTATCTAAAGTCATATTATCTTGTTTTTTATCTGCTAGAAAAAATATATTTTATCAGTAGATCAGATAGAAAGTGAAGATATTCAGATAGAAAATGAAGAACTAGGGGCCGGAGGGTTAGCTCAGTGGTTCCGGAGCCTGCCTCGCAAACGCAAGGACCTGAGTTCGATCCCCGGTTACCACATATAATGCTGGGCGTGGTGGCTCACGCCTGTCATCCCAGCACTCGGGAGGCAGAGACAGGAGGATTGCTGAGTTCGCGGCGGCTTGCCTGGGCACCATAGTGAGCTCAGGGCCAGCCTGAACTACAAAGCGAGACCCTGTCTCCAAAAAAAAGCAAAAAAAAAAA
>PVIC010002308.1:0-54681 GCA_004025085.1 Thryonomys swinderianus | reverse complement strand
TCATAATTCAATACTCCTGACTGTGTACATTAGCTGATTAGACTGTGTGATGAGAGCCATTCTGAATGAGAGGGGACATGGCTAGATTTGGATTCATGCACAGGGGATATTTCTTAGAATGATGAACAGACAGAAGTCAGATTTCTAAACAGTGTCATTTCCTAGGTCTTTATCATATTCACACAGCAGTCTGTGCACAGCACGGTCCCAGGTCTGTCTTCCTCCTGGAAAAGACTAGAGTTCTTGCATTTCTAATCTACCAACCTGTGCAGTTCCTGCACTTTTAATTTATGAGTGTATAGGGGGAAACCTCTCTGACTTGGGAACATATTGGCTTGGTCTAATGCTTGGAGATTATTAAACTTGGAGCTATGCTCCACTATCAAGTCTACAGATCTTTTATTTAGAAGATATGGTGCTCTAAATGCACAAAGAGCTCCCTGTCACCTTCACATTAAAGCCCCTAGTGCCTGGTAAATGGAATTATATAGCTGTCATCTCCTTTCCCCAAAGTTTTAAGAGTACAATGGGCTCATTTTTTCACACTCCATCCCAGCTTCAGAACTAAGAGACCTACTTTGTATTGATTTAAGGTCTGAGAAATAAATAAACCTGCTTCACCGCTGTGATTCACAACAAATTCATGATACACTATTGCATGATATATTTCAAGCTCTTGCTCTGGCTCTTTTTCCTCTGGTGAGTGATGGGGGAGGTGGGAGGTAGTAGGGAGCTGCAAAGCTGACAGCCTGATGGTTATTGGAGATGGCTGCTGACTGCAAATCCAAGAGCAGACACTGTTGGAGGAGTATAGGATTTGTTTTGAACCTGGGGGGCAAGGGTGAGAAGCTAATTTACTTGAGTTTCGGGCTGGGGTTGGGGGAGAAGAAGGGTTAAAGGGGAAAGAGAAGGCTGATGGAGTACCAAGCTGCAAGTGAACACTGATCTGCAAAGACAGAGCTACAAACATGTGTAGCAAGAGAAAAATGAAGAGGCTAAGGAAATGATTTTGCTTAAGGAGCCATGCTCATAGACCTATGTGGGTGTTAGCTTGAGTTCAGGGGCAAAGGTTTACTAGAGGTAGGATTCGCAGAGATCCTGCATCCCTCAGAATGTGTGAGGTACTGGGATTTTTTCATTCTAATACTCAGGTCACATCAGAATCCTGAAGGTTGAAATGCACACTGTAGAGACAGGGTAGAGACACAATAGAAGGCCACACGGAGGAGAGGGGACAACAGATTCTATTAGTTTAGTGTCTTTTTTGTGTATCCTCGGGGCTTTGTGTGCCTTCGTCACATCATCTTCATTGATTCTATCAAAAAAGAGTTTCTGCTGGTACCAAAAAGACCTATCATCCAACCATGTATCAGGGTCCCAACTTTCAGCAAAAGAGGTGATTGAGAAGGAGGAAGTAAGTGGGCTCTAAAAATATTGCCTGACACTGTAAAAGGAGACCTCCTAAGGTTTCACAGTATACTTCAAGATAGAATTGTTTTAACCATTTCTCTTGTAATTACTACTTATGTCATACTTTTGATGAGTAAGAATGCTATTTTATGAATATTTTCTTTTCTACCTTGCCATAGCATTTTCATCTGTGTTCATTTGTTTTTCAGGCAAGACCAGACACTGAAGGCAGAAGTACATGGAAAAAGACTTTAGTTCCCATCCATTTCTCAGAGGTCATATGAAATTAAAGGGATAGATCGGCTTAAGAAGTACTGACGTCGCCTTTAGTTGAACTTTTCAAGCATAATTAATGACTATTTGATAACAGTGTCACAAAGGACATTTAAACAATGGTTGATGCTTTTTTTTTTTTGAGACAGGGTCTCGCTTTGTAGTTCAGGCTGGCCCTGAGCTCACTATGTAACCCAGGCAAGCCTCGAACTCAGCAATCCTCCTGTCTCCGCCTCCCGAGTGCTGGGATTACAGGCGTGAGCCACCATGCCCAGCACAATGGTTGAGACTTTTGATGACTCTTCTAACCCACACATTCACTATGTGATTGTCAACAAAACCAAGTAGCATTTACTTTTTTGTAATCTGGATAATAAATAAGAAATTTTAAATTATCATGGACTATAACTTCCTAATCTCATTAATATGTAATAATTTTACATATCACTGTATTTCATTTATAATAACTGTAATATGTAACATCTTTTAAAATTCCCTTGCTCCAGCCTGTCTTCACTTTACCCCAGCCTATTATACCAATAACACCTCATATACATCTTCATAGGATCAGGATATTAGCAATTACAAGGTATTAAAGATTCAGAGATCTTCTGGGATTCTGTTTTAGGTTGGGAAATATATTTTGCTTCCTATAGACTTAAGCCCAAAGTTGCTTACCCAGTAGATAGTAAATGCCAAGGTGAGGACTGATCAGAAAGTTTATTTTATTTTATTTTTTTGTTTTTTGGGGGGGTTTTTTTGAGACAGGGTCTCACTTTGTAGTTCAGGCTGGCTCTGAGCTCACTATGTAGCCCAGGCAAGCCTCGAACTCAGCAATCCTCCTGTCTCTGCCTCCCGAGTGCTGGGATTACAGGCGTGAGCCACTGCGCCCGGCAAAAGTTTATTTTTTTTTAATTTAAAGGTTCTATAATACAAAAATTTTGATCACACTTATAATACAATTGTTCCTGAGACTGTATTCAATCCTCCCAAGGAGGGCCTCAGAGTTCTTACTTTACCTAGAAGTTCTGGACTGGAACCTGAAGGTTCTCTCAAGTCTTTTGTCCCTAAACCACTATACACTTATGGCACCATCTTAAAGACACTTCTGTGATGAAGCTCTGAGTGGAAAGCCTAGCTTAAGAGATCTCTAGACCAGTGCACTGAGTACCAGGCTGCTGGCGGATCATCAAAGTTCATTAAAAGAGATAAACAGATCTGGTATAATTTTCTTAAAAAAAAAAAAAAAGCCTGTGGAACATCAAACTAAAAACACAATGATCCCCCAAATGAGGGCATATTCACCCACATTTTTGTATATGTGGGAGCAATGGCTGAAAATGAAGATCTACCACTGTAATCCTTTTTAAGAACTCAATCGTACTATCAAAGCAAGGCTTACTCAGCAAAAGACAGCTAAAACAGCCTTTTTAAAATGGAGGGTGATTCCATCTGGAGCTACAGGAATACAGGGACTATTGTGAAGATAGGTAGTTAGGGACTTTTAAAAATGCAAATTGGTGGATTGATCCTTAGAGCGATTATGGGCTATTGTATCAACAAGTCCTTGGGGACTCTTATAGACAGATGACTGACACATATACTACCCTATCATGACCGAACACGGTGCCTCTCACATTAATGTCTTTCCAAAGTGTGTTGATTGTCTTTAGATAGCATCTACTGGGAAAGTCAATACACGAACGTACTGTCATGGTAAGGAATGCTACATAATATTTTCCTGAAGAAATTTTTACCTTTAGAAAATAAGGGAGCATAGAGAATACTGTGTTCATATTTCCTTCTCTGATCCTGGATAATGAACTACAATGAAAGGCCCTAAATGAACCTCAAAGACTATAACGGTGCTGATGTTTTACCATAAAAGTATGATCTAGTTCTCACAACAACCTGGTAGGTATGGTACTACAGTATTACCACCTCCCATTTTATAGTTAATAAAACTATAACCTGGAGGGGTTAAGTAAATTGTCCAAGGTCGCGTGACTAGCAGGTGGCAGAGCTGGAATTAATCCAAGCAGCTAGCTTTTAATTTCATTGTGTTGTGTGAAAGTGATATGCTGCCCACACCACTGTGAGAGCTTAAAAATCTCTCCTCCTCCTCTTCAGCTTCCATGATTCTTATGTGTGTGTCACCGAGTCACAGGTACTGTGTAATGCAGTTTACTCATGTGACATGGCCCATTTAGGGAAAAATTCTACCACTGTGCTCAATACAGTCAAATGTGACAACTACACATTTCATGCTGCACAGCTATATATAAATATGTACACAAAAACTGACAAGGATCCAGAGAGGGATGTGACTTAGTTGTATCATGTTTCAAAAACAACATTAGCAGAGAAGCCCCCTATAGGACAAACAGCTCTAGCTGTAACCAACATATAATTTTTTTCATTGGCAGATTCAGGGAAACAGGGCCCAGATATCACTAAAGAGGATGAGATTATGGGACTTTTTTCTCTTTTTGCTAAAGGAAAAATATAAGCTTTAAACCATTTACCACAAGGAAGTCATATACAATCTCAAGAGGGCCTCAATCACCCATATATGCTTTATCTCAACAGGCAGTTATTGTCCAGAGGACATCCATACACAGCAGATCCTGAGTTCTGTGTATAGAAGAGTGTGTTCTTATCGTGCCTAGGGCAATGGGCTAAGAGCTAGCGACCTCTAGCCTATATCAGAATTCTCAAAGGATACAGGTCCTTCAGTCTAGATATAACCTGATGCTATGTTAACCATATGAAATAGAAACTGGGAGGAGGTATGGTAAGGGAGGAATATGTGTATGTTACTGAAAATGTCCAGGTGGCGTGGCACCTGAATTTAGAAGTTTATATCTCTGCAAATCCCCACAGCTCTTTAAGGGTTTATCTTGCCAATACCTCAAACAAACGAGTTAAAGCCTTGGCCATGCCAGTATGATTCCCTTCACAGAGGATAGCTTGCCACATCCACCAGGCAAACCCCATGTTACGGTTCCTCAAACTAGGAATCTACGACTACTTCCTTAAGAGATGCAGAACAAGAAGATCCATAAAAATGGCTCTCATTTATGTTATATCTCTTAGAATGTTTGGAAAAAAGGAAATGATCACACTGCTTTCTTTGTAGTGTGGACACTAGGCACGAAAAACTGTCCTTCTGCAATGAACCTTTGGAACATAAAATTGATGTTTTGATTCGGATCTAGTCTCAATCAATTCCCTTTTAGTCTTCCTGTATGTAAAATGGCCTCAGTGCCATTGGTCCATCACAGAAGACAGCAAGAAATCAGATGTCTTTGATCTTGAGTTTAAAATAAAGCCATCTGGGCTGCCTCTAGTCATGAGCCCATTGCCTTTTGTTCAAATGCCACATCCACATTATAGCATTCAAGAAAATCTAGAAACTATATTTCTCAACTTAGTAATATTTTAAATACTTTACAAATAATTGTACACAACAAAGCCAAGATACAAAAAGAAGATACAAATACTGAGATCTCTAGGACAAAGGGAAAAAAATATGAGGAGTACTCTCTGATTTTGGAACAAAGGACATAGAGGCAAAGATGATGCCCATGAATAAAACGTATACAGTAAAATCAGGGAAGGTGAAAAAGAATACCAGGAAACCACATTTATATTTTATGTGCATGTTAGTACTACTGGCAAAAATATATGTATAACTATATCTATATGTATCTTTTAGAAAGTCAGAGTCTTTGGAGCTTAAAAAAAAAAAGTGGGAAGATGTAAACTAATTAAAGAAAGGTCACCAAACACCAGATATGTGAGATGGAGCCATAAAAGCTTGACATACACATGCAATGTATTAAATTGGGAACATGTGTCTCATCAGCTTTGTATCTGTTAAAGAACAAACAATTTACATGTTGCTGTATTATTTAAGTATGATATGTGGCATGTCAACCTTTTCTCTTCAAATGAAACCATGTTAAGTTAAATCAGTGATGGGATTTAAGGGGGTGGAATGGGTTGGGGAAAAGCAGAAAGAAAAAAAGTTTTAAAAAAAATCTCTGCCTCAGCAAAAGTTTTCATTAAAATTTTAGACAAATGATCCCTGTGTCCTTCTCTCTTGCTGCCTGGGGCTCCATGCTATTTCTATGCAAATAACAACCTCGTGGTTTATATCTTATTATTTCCACCGGAGCTGCAGCGACATGACCTGAGACGTGTAAGAGGTGGGATGGGGTGGGGAGGAGGGAATTGGAGAGCAGAGAGAAAGAGAAAGAAGGAGAGAGAGGGAGAAAGGGAGAGAGAGAGATGGAGTGGGTGCTCACTCAAGTGTGAAAAAATATTGTCAGGAGTAAGCGTCAAGAACAAAAAAAAAAAAATTGCAGGGATAACGTGTTTATTTCTGTCCTCCCACCCCCCTTTCTGCCCCCTCCCTACAAACCAGCACCTTTTAAAATTCATTGGGCATCAGGCGATCATGCACAATCCATCTGCTTTCACTTTATCATTTGCATTTCATGCCTCCTGGCTTTTGATGTGCTGATACTTTGATGCAGTCAGGAGACGCGCATTATCATTATTTCAATTTTCAAAGGGGTCAACGGGATCGGCACTTGCACACACAAGATTTTTTTCCCAACAACCTCTGTGCACCCCCTTTCTTATTCTTCACCCCAATGTTTAACATAAAAAACGAAGCTTCAAAAAGGTAAGGGTCAAATATTTATAGTCTATGAGCACATATAAACTTACATATATGCCTGAACACATTTCCACGTTACACAGGTACGCAAATACTATAAGCAAAATGGCCAAGGCTTAGAAGGGAGCCTGTATAACATTTCAAACACACAGACTTTCTCACACGTAGATACTGAGAGATGAGCAGAGGTAGAAAAGGATCTATAAACAAGATACAGAAACAAAGAGACAGAGAGATCAGCAGTCAAACAGAAAGAGACATGCACTTGGTGTGAATTGTATACATCCACAATAAGCGAGACAGAAAGATAACAACAGAAAGGCAAATACAGACCAGAAAGACATCAGCACAAAGACAGAATATACCCAAGAAGTGAGTCAGAGGAAGCATTCTGAGCATGGTAGCTTCCTTTTTCACACCTGATAAGCAAAGGGGCTGATAGGACATTGTTTTGTTTTTGTTTTTTTGTTTTTCTTTTTGGTGGTACCGGGGATCAAACTCAGGCCCTTGTGCTTCCAAGGTAGGTGCACTACAACTTGAGCTAAATCCCTGGTCCCAATGGGACATTCTTTTTTGTTTTTGTTTTTTGTTTTTTTTTTTGGTTTTTTTTTTTGAGACAGGGTCTCGCTTTGTACTTCAGGCTGGCCCTGAGCTTACTATGTAGCCCAGACAAGTCTTGAACTCAGCAATCCTCCTGTCCCTGCCTCCTGAGTGCTGGGATTACAGGCATGAGCTACCACACCCGGCACTGTGGTATGTGGTACTGATTGCTGGTGGGCGTGAGTCACCACGCCCAGCACTGTTGTATGTGGTTACTGGGATCGAACTCAGGACCTTGTGCTTGCTAGGCAGGTGCTGGAACCACTGAGCTAAATCTCCAGCCCCACAATCCTGGAAATCAGGGGCTTCCAGGATTATGACTCTATCCTTAAGAAGTGCTGACATGAAGATAGTGAAGTAGGCAAAGCAGGATTAGGTAACATCTATAAAAGATTACTTCCTTCAGCTAAAAATGATCATGTCTTTCTGGAAATGAGCAGTGTTTAGTAAGTTAGAACAGCTCGACTTGTCTTTCCCTCCACAACTAGGTTTTTCCTTTAACAAGCATCTGTGCAGGCTAGGAAGAAGATGAATATACTGAATTTAATTAGAACAATTCAAACAATTTTTTTTTTTTTTTTTTTTTTTTTTTGCTTTTTGAGACAGGGTCTCGCTTTGTAGTTCAGGCTGGCCCTGAGCTCACTATGGAGCCCAGGCAAGCCGCCGCGAACTCAGCAATCCTCCTGTCTCTGCCTCCCGAGTGCTGGGATGACAGGCGTGAGCCACCACGTCCAGCATTGTGGTATGCGGCGTTGATTGTTGGTGGGCGAGTCTCCACACCCAGCATTCTATGTGGTTACCGGGGATCGAACTCAGGACCTTGCGCTTGCGAGGCAGGCGCCGGAACCACTGAGCTAACCCTCCGGCCCAATTCAAACAAATTTTAAGAAAAATATCCTTAAAGCTTCCTTCATGGCACAAATGAAATGGAACCAGTAAGTTTTCAGGTAAAAAAAATCCTCCAAATCAACCAAACAAAATACCCCTCAAAACCAACAATCTTTGATTTTTATAATATTCTTTGTGCATAACTATCTCCCTTTCTCTCGTGCTGTGTATATGTGTGAAGCTTAATGTAACAAGATACTTTTCAAAATTATCTATGTATGAAAGTATCATAGAAAATATTATAAAATTCTATCCTCACTGATAATGGTACCTAAAACTCTTCTCAATGTTCATTAATATTCTATCTTTTATTAATATTCTATCTTAAGAGTAACTTAAAAAAAATTTTTAAGGCTCTTGGCTGCTTTTCTCACTGCAGCAACCTTAAGTGGTAGCAGTTCATAATCTTTACTTCTAGGCTGGGCTCCAAAAGGGAAGACAGCCACATTTGCTATTGTTAGCTCTACTGTGCCTTTCCTTGGAGAGGAATGACAAAGAATAGCAGAGTTCACATGAAGGCATGGAACAAGCTAACTACATCAAACATTTCCTCTAATTTCTGATATCCCTAAAAAAATCTAATTAGATCAATAGAATTATGAACTTTTTCTAAATGGGAATGATAGATAGGACACGTGGTACCTATCCTTTCACTTGAAAATTAGGGTTTGATAAAAATTTCCTGCAAGTCTCATAAATACAATATCCAATATAATTTAGTATGTGAATAGTTCTATAAGCTTAATCACCAAACTATGTGAGACAGGAGAACTGAAATTTCATTGAGAGGCAACCCTTTGTGTCCACATTTGAGCTACTCATATTTTCTCATTTGAGCACTACTATGTTACCTGAAGATGAAAATTATTATCCCCTTTCAAAGCTGAGATTAAAAGGTTATATAAATTGCACAAAGGCAGCCAGCCCTAGACTATCCCATCATATATTTCTGGCCCTAAAGAGAAAATAAATATCCTACCCCCTCAAGTCAGAAGCTGCATTATCCTTTATATATTCTGATTCTCTTGGATGGTTCTCACTCTTGGATATTACTAACCCTCTTGAAAAAGGCCCCTATGAACTTAAGTTAGTAAGGCATAAACTAAGGTGGGATTGCAGTTGAATGGTGGTATATGTCTGAGCATTCATGATGCCCTGGGTTCAACCCCCAGTACTAGGAGAGGGGTTGTGAAATGGCATAAGCCTTTTTCAGGAAGGGAAGACAAACGCCTATGTCATAGTCTTTCACAATAAAACTCTTGAATGCATTAATTCACCAATCTTCATACTCAATATTTACTAAGTACTTCCCCTACATATGAAGGACTACCACATATGCCCCTTTTAAGACATGTATTAATAGATTTCTCAAAATACTAAAATCATATATTCTCAAAACCTTAGGTCAGCACTTAATCCACGTTAAATAGGACCTAGTACAACTAGATGTTGAGATAGCTGTGAGTGTGAAAACAGATCTCCTGACATCCTTACTCATAAGTAAGAAAAATGGAGTGGGTGTGGGGAGAACAGAACCATTTAGGTAATTCTGTCTCTCTAGAAAGAGGTGAGGATATGAACTTTTTATAACAGGGATTTTGTTGAATGAATGAAAAGACAAACAAATCAGTGGACCAGAATGATGGGGGAAGAAGGGAAGACACAGACTAAGAGAAACATGGATTAAATGACTTCAATCAGGATCTTGGACTGAGAACTCATAATAATCTTCAGTTTAACACACTTTTTCTAAACCCTAGAAACTTACTTTGTTAAGGGCACCAGCTCCTGTCAAAATTAAGTGAGAATTCTCAACCTGGATGGTTCTCTGTCCCAGCCGAACAAGGTAAGCCCCAATTCCAATAGCCCGGCATGTTACCTTAAAAAAGAAAAAATTCTACATGTCAGCTATTTACGTCCTCTCCCAAATTACAAACCTAAAGCATATATAAAATGTGCAAAATCTACATGAACAGAAATAAATACTACTTTTTATAAAGTCTATTTGAATAATAACAATACAAAAAAATGTCTGGTCAAAGAAGAGACAATATTCACCTAATAGTTCCAGTAGCAGACACTTCAGGAATCATAACCCTATTACTTGCCCATTTCACAGATGACTGGCATCCCTGTTATAAGTATGAAGAATGAAAGAACTAAGAAGAGAGGAAATTTAGGCTAAAAGAAGTTCAAGTTTAAAACTTGGCAAAAAATATTTTGAAAAATAAATTGAAGGCTAAAACAGGTTTATTTGCTAATTTATATTATTGTATCTTCCCATTAAAATGCATGATTAAAATAAAACTTTTCGTAAGGTGGGTGGGGGAATGGGAAAAAAATGAGAATTAAATTGTGTCATATACTGGTACAAATTCTCAATATTGTGTGTGATCATGGTGGGTGTATATAATTACCAATAAAGATTCAAATTTAATAATAAATAAAAATTTTCAAGAAATGGTGTTGGGCTGTATGCAGTGGCACATGCCTCCCAGCACTTCAGAGGAGAAAGCAGGAGAATTGCTCTGAGTATGAGGCCAGATTGTGCTACACAGTGTGTTCAGGGCAGCCTGAACTCTACAGAGAGACCCTGTCTTAAAACAAACAAACAAACAAAACAACAAGAGTGAGGGGGATCCTTTCATTTGCGGATATAAAATAGTGATGGGAGCAGAAATAAACCTAGTCAAATAGCCAGAAATTTCACATTCTGGGGGCTAACAATATAGGTTAGCAGTAGAACATTTGTAGAACAGCACGTAGGGAGCTACATATGTATATTTTGAGCTTGGCTTCCAGTTCTGGGAAGGAAAATCACAGAAGGAGGAATATTTACCAGGCTGATGGTGATGATCTCATCATAGGCCAATGAAGATTCTCCAGCAATCATTCCTGAACCTCGAAGGTTCTCTGCTCCAAGCCCTTCTTCTTTTCCAATAATATCAGTTATCTTGTACCTATTAGATATAGTCATGGCAAAGTACAACAAGTTAAACATAGTAACAACAATCCATTAACTGGAAAATTATTGCTAAAAAGCAAATAAAGCATATTAAAAGCATATTAAAGGCCTTAAAGTCTTTCTTTTATACTCTTCATTCATGTGTCATCTTACTTTGATTCCTATTTTATCTGGAAGCAATGCAGTATAACAGAAAAAGCAAAATCTGGGATTAAGCATATTGGTTTAAATCCTTGTTCTGATATATGCAGTGGTGTGATTCTGGGGTAACAATTACTTCTGTAGAATGGGGATAATATTACCTACCAACTGGTCATCAGATTTTACATGCTTTTTCTCACTTTTTTGAAATAGTTTCTTAAAAGCAAGGTCAATATGTCTCTAAAATAAGCATTGGTGACTACATCAAATTTTTGATGGTTTATCTTGAATTGAAAAAATCCAAATAATGGGGTACTAAAAATGCTCAACTCAGTTTCAAGTCAAAAATTCTTTTTCTCCAAAAAAAGGATGAACAGAAAGGTCTGAGTGTATACACTCATTCTTGTTCTTTTGTAATTATCAAGGGTATACATGAGGGTTCTTGGCTATGGTTCTCTGGTGGGGCAGGTAGAATGTATGTAGAAGTGAAATGCTGGCCAAGTAGTCCAAAAAGCATCCTGCAGGTCTGCTGGGAGTCACTCATCTGTCTTCCTGGCAGGGGATTAGGAGTGATAGCTGATAATGGGAAGTGGGAGATGGGGAATGCAACTAATAAAAGAAAGGAAAAACACAAAGTTGGAAGTAGAGATGGGCATAATTATTTATGGTTCCATGTATACTCAGAAGGCTTGGCACTGGGCACAATTTTACAAATTGAAATAATAAATAAGTATCCCGAAGTGGCTCTTAAACTACTTCCTCCTATCATATTTCTTTGCTCCCTTTCTTCTATCCAGCCCTCCATTAATTCCACTTCTTTGCCCTTGCTGTTCGTCTGAATCTTTGCATTTCTGCTCCTTAGATTCTCCTACCTTTCATGTTTAGCCTCTTCCAATAGTCAATAATTCGCCTATTCTTCCTTTTGTTTTATATCTACACCTTAAGAGTCTAGAGTTATAATGTAGATGAAGATAATCTTCCTTAAGGAGTTAATGAACCACAATCATTTGGGGAGGGGTAATGTGTTCTTTTTATAAGGTTGACATCTCATATATTCACAAATATTCATGGGGCCAGCCAGCCTCTCTTGTAAAGCATATTTTTCCCTTGTGAAAGCTGCAGATTGCTTCAAAGGTGTTTGTGATTTGTTAAGTGGCACATTCTCCCTTTGTATTATATGAAAAAGAACTAAAATTTTCCACTTTATGCTTTCTGACTTGAGTCTTCTACACACAGGGCTATCATTCTTTAAAGTAGAACTAAATTTTAATATAATAAGCCTTTGTATAGTGTATTACAAATAACAATACCTTTATGTACATGATTTTTGATCTTTAGAACAATCCAATGTGATAGGAAATATCATTTTCATTATTACAGGTAGTAATAATAATAACCAAGATATTTAATTGATTAATATTCACTCAGACTGTGCTAAGGACTGGCTTATCTTTCAGATAGGAGACTTTAAGGAAGAAGAAAATGATTTTTTAACAAAGCATTATACAATATTAATAGCTTTCAAAAAAGCCAGTAATAAGTATTTAAAAATATATGTAACAGGAGAGAAATCCTATTCAGATTAGCAAGAGAAAAAAATCCAAAATATTTAGAAATAAACATGAAAAGTAGCAAAATTCCACCATACCTACATCAAACCTCAAAGTGTTCAAGGATACCACTGTGAACCCCTAAGGATATTGCAGGATCCTTTTAATTTTTGGAGAAACACTATAACATCTGATATCTGCTGGACTCCATGTGAATGACTAGCTTTAAGCAGTGCATGGTTTAACATCAGATAGTCTACATTCCTTTTGACAATGTCCTACCTTTACAAAACCAGGTTTTTGCAGTTTGTGGGGAAATAGCAAAGTTCTACACAAAAATCAATGAAGAACAAGAAATAAGGTTGGCTACATCAATGTTGGGACTAAGGTTGCTGCTATTACATAGACAGAAACATCCTACTAGCAAGTACTTAATTATTTAAGAATGAAATACTATCTTTCAATTCACGTGTATTATTTTTAAAAATTAAGTTGTTATGACATAAACATGAGGTTATTTGAGTTTATGTACTAAATTGACAGAAATACTGTGTAAGGTAAATCCTTTAACCTTAGGGGTTTGCGAAAAAAATCACTGAGCTGCTAGGGGATCCATGAAGTAACAAAGTTTGGAAGCCTCTGGCATAAGCTACAAGAAAATGATAAACCTTAAAAAAAGACACTTAAATAAAAAGAAAAACATACTAAGTTTCTACTGGGAAAAAAATATTAGGAGGAAGAATTAATATTAGGAAGATATAAGATCTTCATAAATTAATGTAAATATTAATGTGATCAGAATAAAAATCATCATTATGATAAGTTTTGGGGAACTAATTTTTTTTTTTGGTGGTGGTGGTATCAGGGATCGAACTCATGCAGACCACTGAACCAAATCCCCAACCCAGGGGAACTAATTTTTAAAAAATGAACCCCTGTATAAATAGGAAAAAAACAGCTAAAAAGACTTAGAGAAAAATTAACAACATGAGGAAATTTGCCCTACTAGAATAGTTAAAACACCATCCCATTAGCACAGGAATAGAACAAAAAATAAGAACACATGAATTATGCAATACAGGAGGAATTAACATTCTAGGAACTACTTGCAGAGAGATTATAAAAATGTTCAGCTTCACTGGTAATCAAAAATACAAGTTAAAATAACAATTGCTGGTTTTATCCTACTTTATTAATTGACAATAATCAATGCTGGCAAGGGTAAAGAAAAATTAAGAGAGGAAACAAGCACTATCACATACTACTAATTAGGAAAGAAGCAACTTGAAATTATTTTTTTAAGTCCAGAAAAATGGACTTCTTTCTTGCTTTTCAGTACTGGGGGTTGAACTGAGGGAACAATGAGCTATATCCCCAGGCCTTTTAAAATTATTGTTTTGAGACTAGATTTCTCTAAGTTGCCCAGGCTGGCCTCAGACTTGTGATTTTTTTTGTTTCAGCCTTCCCAAAAGCTAGGAGAATATGCACATGCTACTACATCCAGCAGAAATATTATTTAATGAGTACTTCTAGAAATTAAGCCAAAGGAGATAATCTTTCAAGTTTATATAAATGAATCTTTAGCCCATGGATATAACAGTGAAAAATTAGAAATACCCCTATGTTCACAGATGATACATTATGATGAAGTACTATGCAATTAATAAGTTTCATATATTCAAATATTTTAGGCTAGGTATGGTAACACATATCTATAATCCTAACACTCAGGGGGATAATGCAGAATACCATGAGTTACAGGCCTGCCTAGACTACATAGTGAGTTCAAGGCCAACCTGAGGTATACAGTGAGAACCAGTCTTAAAGACAAAACAAAACAAAACAAAAGGAAAAAGAAAATTAATATAAATATTTCTCTAGAAAGTTTTTCATAAACAGAAAAATTTCAAAAGAAAAATCTTATCTATTACAGTCTCAATTATGCTGACAAAAGGGTATGAATATAGAAAAGACACCAAGAATATATAAATTTATAATTGTGGTTTTAGGATTGGGACTGTGGCTGGTTTTTTTTCTTTGCAATTATTTAGATGTTTTAATTTTTCTAAAATGAATAGGTACTATAAGCATGATTTTAAAACCTCAATCAATAATGTGTTTCAGCTAATAAGTGGTAGAGCTAATATAAAAACCTAAGATGGCTAGATTATGTAACAAGTACTCTTCACTGCTCAAGGTCATGATCAGCAGAACACTAGAGAAAAAATAATATATTCTCCTTTAGTCATGGCCAAGTTATTTTGATATTAAAAACCTACCTGGATTCTCCTTCATCCTCCACATGTTCACAATGGACAGAGTTGAGAGCACTGACTCTCTTATAATCTTGAGGGGTCAGATATAAATACTTGTATCCCTGTAAGGCACAATTTTTTTTTAACTCATTATTTACCATTGTCACATAATCAACAGACACAGAAAAGCACGCATAGTAAACTTGTTCCAAGGGTAGCTTTAAATTGCCGTATCACTTCTTAAAGTTATCATCTAATAGGATATTAGCATAGATCTCCTTTGAAAGATAGAAGTACTTATTTTTTCAGCTACTGACTGGCTGTCCTTGAAACAAGATACCTTGTATGCAACTGCAAATATATTCTATTGATTTCAATTCAATAGGGGAAAAGGGTCATTTTCAGATCTTTTGACACCTCTATTAAAGATTAATATGAAATTAAATTATTTGAATTAAATTAAATTATTTGAATTACTTTTCACTCTCAAATATCTACATAAAATCATCAAATCTATAGGATCATATTATCACTGGGTAAGTAATTATACATGGGGTAAGTAATAACTAAGAGGATCATAAATCTAAGAGATTCAGTATTAAAAATCACAAGTCTATAGAGTGTTAGTAGTGAACTCTGAACTCATCTCTTTTGCTTTTCAAAATAATTCCTAATTACATTTATAACATTATACTGCCACTTTAAATTTATTTGTATACATGCATACCCATACTGTATTGTTACACAAATTACAGTGATACAGTATGTCTAACATGCTATATGTGTATACAATTCAGTAGTATTTAGTACTAGTTTTATATTCAGATATTGTGTAAACATCACCACTAATTCTAGAACGCTTCTGTCACCCACCATCCAAAAACTCATACTGGTTAGCAGTCACTGTCAATTTCCACATACTTTCTGAATGAATTTTAATGAACTGCAAACTACATACAATATAAAATTTTATCAACTTTATATGTTCCAATTTGATGAGTTCTGAACATGTATATCCTTGGGTAACCACCATTGCAATCAAAATACAGGATATTTCTATCACACCCTGAAACAATCTTACATGTAAAGATGTTAAACGAAAAATGAAGAGCCAGGAAGGTAAAAAGACAGAAAGGGCAGTTCTGAGGTCCTAAGAAGCCAACAAGAGAAAGTACTTCAAGGATGAAGGAGTGTCAACTGCTGCTGAATCATCAAATAATTAAGACTGAAGACTGAGAATTCATGTGGAATTTAGCGATATGAAACAATGATGACCATGACAGAATCAGCTATAGTGAGATGGGGAAGCTTCACTGAAGTAAGTTTAAGAGAAACGAGAGAAGAATGTATGGAGGTCACAAGAATAGACAATTCTTTTTTCTTTTCCTCCTTCATTACTACAGATTGAACCCTGGATGTCAACCACATGAGGTGAGCATTCTGAGCCTGCTACTGAGCCACACCCCTAGTCTTTTTTCACTTGCTCTGAACGCAGGCACCTAAGTTACCCAAACTGACATCAAACTTGCAGTCTTCCCTTCTTATTCTCTCTAGTATCTCACATTTCAGGTGTGCACTCCATGTGCAACTGCTTCAAGAAGCTTTGCTCTAAAAGGAAAAAAGAAAGTAGAAAAGCAATAGTGACTGAAAAGTAAGTGCTTAAATGCTAAAATGGTAGGTTTAGAAGGATGGGAAAAGCATGATGCAATTAAGAGGCAGAAGTATTCATCTACATCTGTAACTTGGCAAGAAGGGAAAACAAGTGTACAAGAGGAGGGATTTGCCTTGAAGTGGAGGAGTGATGACTCAGCAAAGCACAAGAGAGAAAGCAGAGAGTAAGGGTACAGATGTAAAAGCTTATGGAGCTCTCTTCTGATTCTTTCTGTTTCCCAGTAACTGGCGAGCCGAGGTCTGATATTGGCTGAGTGAGAATGGGGGAAAAGAGTATGAAGGTTTGAGGAGAAAGATGTGAAACTGTCATCCAGTAATTTGGTAGGCTTGAATTGAAATTAAAGTGAGATCAGTCAAGAGAACTGCATGTTTTTCCCTCTCGGTATTCAGCTGTGTAGATACACACATGAGAGTAGATGGAGAGACTAGATTTAAACAAGGTTTTTATAAAAGCACAAAGTAAGCAGAATAAAGAGAAAAGCAAAAAACATTGAGAGTGAGATTATAAGGGTTAACCTTGGAATTTAAGCTAAATAAGAAAAAAACATAAGGAGGAAGTGAAGGAACAGATGGAGGGGTGGCAAAGAAAGGGATGCTTGACATTGAGATTATGAGAAATGACTTGCTTGGCTGGAGGACAGGACCATCAGAAGAGAAGTCGAGGATCCAAGCAAAGCCACATTATGGAAGGGTTATGTGGATACAGCATTCCCAAGAATTACCGCATGACTAATAGCACTGAAGAAAGCAACAATGTGCCAGGAACAAGAAGACAGAAATAATGAGAGATTGTCACCAAAATGTGGGGAAATACCATGACAATGAACAGTGGTAGGACAACAGCACAATCCAATGCCATGAGATTCAAAGATGTGACTTTTTTAGGAAGAACAGAGAAGAAAGGGTCTGGAAGTAGCAATGAGACTCTAAGAAAACTATTCCCTCTCCAGGATCAGTAGTACAAGGGAAAGAGAGAAGTCAGTCACTACTTAAAAAAGGTTATAAGGGAAACTATGTCTTTGGAAAAGAATAGGCTTCAAATAAGGCAAATAGATTGGAGAAGAAGATGAAGGCACAAGGGATTTTGTTGCTGTCTGGCCATAATCCTAAAAGGCAGGATGGAACAGTTTAGACATACGTATTTTGGGTTTAGCATGTCTTATGCTAAAAGCATTCCTATTATTATTTTAGCTAATGTTCAACCAAGATATACCATCTACTTTAAACCTAGAGAAAAAGCCAGATGAACATATTAAGATTTTGTCTTAAAGATGGTCTTAACTTTATTCACATCTAATTTTCATCATAAAGATTGACTTTGAAATTTAACTTTTCCCTTTCCCCACCTTGTGTACACACGCACATGCACACATACACACACACACACAAAACCATACAGTGTACTGAAGTATTATCTCTTCTTATTCTATACCTTATAAGGATCCTCAGGATCTACCCAGGCCACATGGAACATGTGGCGAATTTCTTCTGCCAGTCCAATTCTTGCTCCACTGTTGGCTGCTACATAGATGCGTGGAATACCCTCTGCCCTGGCAAGTTCAGAAGCTCTGAGAAACAGCAGATCCTCTTGGGGACCAAAGGACCCAATTCGGTATGTGATATCATTACCAATAACAATGATATCTCGGCCCTCTGGATATTCAGGACTTTTCAGGGTCATTTTCCAAGCTACCATGCCAATCTGCAAAGACATAAACAATAGGTGAATACAAGCCTTTTACAAGCAGACTGTTTTTTCAAGTTCCTTCAATGTATGACACTCTAACTAGATATATCCTTCATGAGAAGGTGTATATTACTGAAGATCCAGGCTCCCTGTTGGAAACTAGAAAAATTCTAGTACACTGCTCTAAATTTGCTGAGGAAAGCTGATTTACTACTATGTATTCCAAAGCTGCCTTAGTTCCTTTTTCAGCCCAAAGTCTAAAATACAATTCAGATATGTATGGAAGTCTACAATCTTATTATATTAAAACACTATTTACAGCTTTAGTGAGACTGGTTCCAAGAAACCTTTAACATACAAGGGACCAAAAAGAGAATCACCTTTCACGAACTGGACAACTTCTGTGATCCAAGAGCCTTTTACTATCCTCCAGCATTTGATATGAGTAATAGAAATATTCTTTACTGGTTTGCTCCAGGTATCTTCCATTTCTGCAAGAATTTTCTATGCTTGACATTGCATTCTTGAGACCATCTCTTGCTGCTTTCTCTCAGCACCAGAAAACCAAAGGATGAACAGAACTAATCTCTCGCTGCACTGTGATATATGTAACTTTCTGCTCTCCAGTCAGTAGCATGAACCCAAATGATACTGATTAAAAGGCAGAGGTGGTGTGTGTCTTCCCAAACTCTCATGGCCCTCTCCTATTTTGATCTCCTTTATATGAGAACTATTCAATTGTTCCACTTGTTTATTCACTAGTTTCATTTCTTTTCTGTGCATTTATACCCCAGTTACAGATGCAGTATTTCATGTCTGTCTGTTTCCCATGCACCTGGATAAATAATGATTCTCATTCTATTTTCCCCTCTTTCTGTCTCTCACCTTCCTCCCTGCCCCCACCACTCACCTGCCAAAACAAAGCCTACCAGATAAGCATTCCTGGTCCTGCCTAATGGAGCCCAGCTACACATCTGCAGCCTTGGTCCCTCATCCCCTGGCTGCTGCATATCACCTCATTGGGGAACTGGCCATCAGGAAGGGCCATTAACAGATGTAAATAGCAGCATCCCTGGAAAGCCACATGCATCACCCAGACTCAACCGGGCCAGTGATCATAAGCTCTGAGTACACATTCCTCAATCCAATTGCACATCCACTGTAATCAGGCTGGTTGAAGCATTCCACACAGCTATTTGTGATTCTCAGCATTAACAAATATATATGAAATAGCCACAGATAAATATAAGCTATTTAATATATTATACCATTGGCCAAATACAAATCAAAATGGACATAATACACAGTGAAAAAATCCAATCACCTTCTGAGATAAGGTATTACTCTATCTGCTCACTAAAGACAGATAAGGGAAGAAGAAACACATCATTCAAAAAATAGCACAGAGAAACTTCAAATATCAGGATAATTTTGGTTGTGTTTTTTAAGACAGTAGTTAATATAATACCTATATGTAGTGAAATGCTTTATCTGCTTTCTCATGTGCTCCTCTAGCCCAACTGCTCTTTTGATTTTTAGGGAAAAAAAGCTATTTCCTGTCTACTTCCTCTAAATGCATTTGTAGTTAGGAAAATTGGGATTACATCAAATTTTATGATATATTAACCTCAGCTTCCTAGGCCAGAAGCAGTTTGGATACAAACCCAGAAGAATCTACTTTAGCAGTTGTGTGCTAATGCAAACACTGTAACTATGTGGCACTGGGCAGGCAAATAATACTCTTATCTTTTGTTATTACCTGGGGACTCTAACTGTGTCACTTGGGCAGTCAGTTCAGCAATTGGCCAGGTCATTATGCTTGCAATATTGACTTCTAATTAGGTGTCAACACAGAAGCACCAAGAACACACTACTCTTTATCAATGTCTTTCCAAAGTGTGCCTCATCGACCACACTCACCTCCCACCTTAGAAAGAACCATTACAGAAGGGAAAGTGGTATCCCCATCTTAGTACAGCAAGATTCTCTACTGGAAGATATTCAACTTTTAAGTTAGCACAAAATGGATAAACATCAAAAAAAGCTTTTGCTACTCAATTTATATTAAGGTTTAGGTGTCACTGATGATTAAACGATAGGACATATAATAGTGTACATCAAATTTAGAGTCAGCCAAAATAAGATTTAAACCTAGGATATACTGCTTATTAACACCACGACCTTGGGAACATTATTTAATCTTATAGAGTTTTAATGTCCTCAGATGCAAAATTAAGAATAAAGCCTCAGGGCCAGAGATTTAGCTCAGTGGCCAGCTCAGTGGTTCCAGTGCCTGCCTCGCAAGGTGCAAGGCCCTGAATTCAATCCCCAGTAACCACATACAATGCTGGGCGTGGAGACTCACGCCCACCAGCAATCAATACCACATACCACAGTGTTGGGCGTGGTGGCTCATGCCTGTAATCCCAGCACTTGGGAGGCAGAGGCAGGAGGATTGCTGAGTTCGAGGCTTGCCTGGGCTACATAGTGAGCTCAGGGCCAGCCTGAGCTACAAAGTGAGACCCTGTCTCAAAAAAAAAAAAAAAAAAAAAAAAAAGAGAGAGACAGAGAGAGAGAATCTATTTGATAACCAGTCAAAACCTGCCTATGACTTCTTTTAGCTTATGTCTTGAGCCACTGTATCTCCTCTAGTGCCTGGCAGAATCTCCACTACATTTTACAGGAGTTATAAATACTTGCCAGGTCTACAGTTATTTCATTTTAAAAAGTGATATTTGGACTTAATCAACACAGTGGGCTTAGAACACTGTGCAGCACTAATGCCTAGAGATTACAGAAGTCCTAAATATAATTGAACTATTTTATTTTATTATTATTATTTTTTGAGACAGGGTCTCGCTTTGTAGTTCAGGCTGGTCCTGAGCTCACTATATAGCCCTGGCAAGCCTTGAACTCAGCAATCCTCCTGCCTCTGCCTCCCGAGTGCTGGGATTACAGGCGTGAGCCACCATGCCTGACACTGTGGTATGTGGTATTGATGGCTGGTGGGTGTGAGTCACCACTCTCAGCATTGTATGTGGTTACCGGGGATCGAACTCAGGGTCTTGAGCTTGCGAGGCAGGAGCCGGAACCACTGAGCTAAATCTCCAGCCCCTGAACTATTTTATTTTTTAAAATAGCTACTATTAAGTGAACATCTATTACATGCTGTACTACTCTGTAAGTTGACAAATACTGAGTGATTAAGGGCTCAAGTGGAGAAGCCTGTCTCATTCCAAATTTCAGCTCTAAATTAGCTGTAAAACCGTGGACAAACCAACTTTTAATAGTAGCACCTTTCTGGAAAGATTGTCATAAGAAATACCAAAACAAACTAGTACATCATCTGGTATATAAAAGCCCTCAAAGGTAGCTGTAATAGCCATAAGGAAACCAAGGCACAGAGTAACTAAGCAATTTGTTCTTATAGCTAGTATAAATTGTGTATCTACTTGTTTGATTTTGATACTTGGGATTGAACCCAAGTGGTGCTAGGCTACATTCCTAGCCTTTTTTTTTTTTTTTTTTTTTTTGAGACAGGGTCTTGCTTTGTAGTTCAGACTGGCCCTAAGCTCACTATGAAGCCCAGGCAAGCCTCGAAATCAGCAATCCTCCTGCCTCTGCCTCCCAAATAATGAGATTACAGGCGTGAGCCACCATGCCTGGCACTGTGGTACTGATCGCTGGTGGGTTTGAGTCACCTGCCCGATATCATTGTATGTGGTTACTGGGGATTGAACCAGGGACCCTGCACTTGCTCTGGCAAACACCAGAACCACTAACCTAAATCTCTGGCCCATTCCCAGCCTTTTTAATTTAATGACAAGGTCTCATTAAGTTGCCCAGCCTGGCCTCAAATTTATAATCTTTCAGCCTCGGACTCCCAAATACTGGAATTATAGATGTGTCCCATGACTCCTAGCAGAATTATTTTTTAAATGTTCACAAAATATTCCATGATATTTCTTTACTAGAGAGATTATGGACATATATTCCACATTACCACAAACATAAATGTCATTGGCCCTTAAATTCATTGTGGATTCATGGACTATATCATGGAACAGAAAAGGACATTCTTTAAAACATTAAAAAAACTTGTAGGAAACAAAGGTCTTTATTTAACAGAATTGTAACAATATTAATTTCTTAGTTTTGATAATTAAGACTATGAGTATATAAGATGTTAATATTAGGACAAGTTGAAGCCAAGGATATGTGGTAAGGGCTTAGCATGTATGAAGCACTAGGTCTAATCACTAACACCAAACAATAGATTAAAGGAACATGGATAAAGGGTATAAGGGAAACTCTTTGTACTATCTTTGTAACTTCTCTGAAAAAGCGAAAGTTATTTTAAAATTATAAGTTAAAAAGTGAATATTATAATATTTTTGAAGGTAAATAAACTCAATATTGAGGTCACTTAGTATTCTGTATGGTCTTACAAAGTGCTGATTATGAAGACTATAAATAGCACTTTAAAATACCTATGATGTAATACTAAATTTAAAAAGGTAGGATATAAAACTTCATATTATAATCTGAGAGGTAAAACAGTGTGATGGTTAAGGGTACAGACCCAGGAATTTAACCTAACAGACTAAAGATTCAGTTTACTAGTCATTATAATCTTAAGTAAGTTACTAACATTTCTGTGCTTCAGTTTCTCCTGCAGAAAATAGGGGTAATAACAACATACTATGTCAGTTTATACGCTATGCCCTACAACAGTACATGCATATAGTTAAGTACAGAGTATATTGTATTTATTTATTTACTCTTTTTTTTTTTTGGCAGTACTGGGGATTGAACTCAGGCCCTTGTGCTTGAGAAGTAGGAGCAGTACCACCTGAGCTTAATCTCCGGCCATAGTATATTTTAAAATCCTATCTAAAAGTATTCTTGGGGGGGAAACAAACAGTAAAATAAGACAATTATTAGGATGGTGAAATTATATGGTTGGTTTTTTTTTCTTATTTCAAACTTTCCTTTTTTTATTTTTAAAATTTATTTTTAATTTATTTAAAAATATTTTTCTTTCAGGCAGGATCTTGCTATGGAGTGCAGGTTGCCACTGAACTCATTATGCAACCCCTGTTGACCTTGAAATTGTGGCATTCCTTCTGCCTCAGCCATCTGAGTGCTGGGATTACAGGCATGTGCCACCAGTGCTGACCTCCTTTAATGTTTTTATATTGCACAGATGTCTTTTTAAAAAAATTTCTTAAAGAAGGGAAAATCTCACCAGCATGATGAATTCACATAGTTCAGAGAAACTAACTCTACATTTCAATGATATTATAATAGATTGTATTTATATAAGAGTAAAAAGATAAAAGATATAAAAATAAAGATCAACTTAAAAGAAAATTAAGAACTATGTTATTTTGTTGGGGATACCATTTCATTTTTTAAAAGAAATGCTCTGCAATCATGTGGCTGAATGTAAACATATGTATATATAGGTTTATACAATATTAATACCTCTAGCTGAGAAGTAACTGCTTCAGTGTTTTTCTGGTCTGATGGTTAAATACATATTTATACTTTTAAAGTCAATATTTGTACAACAGACAAGAACAGTGCCTATCAGCTAAATACATATTTAGGACTGTACCACATGTATTACAAACATGTACTAAAATCGAAAGCTTATATTTATACAGAGCCTTTCATCTTGAAGGGGGCTAAAGAGCTTTACAAACATATGTACATAAAAGGACGTTTGCACTGATAGACAGGCAAGGTATCAATTCACGCACTTCCCTATTTCCTCCAGCAGTACTGGGTGGGAACACGTGGCTTCAGCAGATGCAGGTCTATAACAGCTGCAAAGACATGTAACACAATAATCCAGTTGTGATGCACAGTCACTGAAAGGAGAATTGCAGCTTGAGAATCGCAACTGCCCTCCTCAAGAGCAGAAGCACCACAGCCGTTTCCAGTACTGTGTTTTTAAATTATTCTCTACCAAACTCAACTAATCACTTGACAAAATTGAATTTGATACTGGAAATGACTTCTGAATGTAAAATATTTTCTGTGTGATGATGAACACTAGGTTGAAAAATACTTCTGCTGCCCTTGTTAATTTGGGGTAGAGAAGGGGAGAGGTAGGGGGATGGACTGTTCACAACGTTCAGGAGAAATGGCTCAAAATATACTAATATACTGAGATTTTGTCTCAAAGGACTGTATCATATCCCCACCCTATTTTAATTAGACAACATAAATGTTTTAGTCAAATTACTTTATATGAATGGACCTCTTAATTTTACATACACAATGAAGATTTTACATCACAAATTCTGGATAGATAGAAGCAGAGAAAGAGATGATCTCTTGCAGTAGGTAAGAAGTCCAAGAAAAAAAGTACAAGGAGTGAGGAAGAAAAGGGGAAATAAGTAAAAGAGTGATACACCATGTACAGAAAACTAATAACTTTGATTAATTTTTGCTATAACATAAGCTAAGATTAATATATCAACAAGAATGAAAAACGGAATGGGGAATTGGAGGAGACTGGGGGAGGGAACTTTTTTAAAAAGCTGTGGTATGTACATATAACCATTCTTCAGGATGATTATAATCTGCATGAACTGCAAACAGGTACTAAAAAATAAAATAAAACAAGTTCAGTAATCACTAGAAAAGTATGTACAAGTATAACAGTGTGGTTAAGAACATGGCTCTCACTGACTTCCCCAAGCCCAAACTGCCTTACATTTTAACTGAAGAATAACAACCAAAGGAAATAGCATCGTTTGAAGACTCGAGGACTAAGGAAACAACAAAAAGCAACCTGTAGCTTACTGGTGTGAGTGGTAGGGTTACTGCCTACAGGGTTTCAGACTCAGGCTGCTTGGCACGGGCAGCACCAGCATCTTCTACCTTGCTTACGCACTGACTAAACAAGCAATTGCTATCTACTTACTGAAAACTGTTTCCATTAATGTAGCCATGGATAATTCTTTTTCTTTATAAAAAATTAATTAAACTTATTGGTACCTTTTAGATATACATAATGATCTCATTCATCACAGGGAATGTGTACCTTTGCTATGAATAATTTTTAAAAGTATTTTATTTAGATGACTTTTCATAACAATTTCTAAGGAACAGGTCTCACAGGATTTACAGTTATTGATCTAATCTGATTATGTTAAAGTGAAAAAGGGGACAGCTACAGGGATAAACTAGGGATCATCAGAAATAAGTATTTGTTTTTCTTATACAAATCCTGAGGAAGAAAATATTTCTCTGGCCACATCCTGATCCTGGAATAAACACAGTTAAGTGAGGGAGGAGGGAATAGGGAGGAGAAAGAAAGCAGAAGAGAACAGTCTTATTTAACTGTTTTTATGTTGGTAAAATGATTTGTGCCACAGTATTTCCATAAGAAGTGGGACCATTATTTTCCTGTAGAAACACATTTGGTTTGAAAAGTATCACTGGACAAGACGTGAAAATCAAACCAAATGAATTATTCACAACCTCCCATCAGAGGTGATCATTATTTCTGATGCTCCAAACAGTGATTAGGATTCAGCCCTGAGATGTCATTTTCTCGCTGAGTAACACCAGCGATACAGAAAGGCATTATCTATCTATCTATCCATATATGTATTTTTTCTCCTGGGAGGACCTTGGTTTAATGTTACTATAACAGATACTAAAAATATGATAATATTAACATTTATTCTGGTGGTACCCATAAATGCCATCAGTCTGACACAAAGTGTCAACACTAATCATAACCCAAAATTAACACCAAAATTGACATCAGCATTAATTGTACTATCAGTATGAACAGAATGTGCAGGCACACGCAGGCACTTCCCAAAGCTGCTGCTGTTATCATAAAATGAAACAACAGTGTTAAGCTCAACAAGGAAATCTGAAGGGAAAGCAAAAAGACAAAACACGACAGGATTTTGTTTTTTGAGAGTGTGAAGAGCATCCATCAATTCTAGCTGTGCTGTGGGAGGCAAAAAAGGAAGCTCTGCTATGAATGTTTTTCTTTTCTCTTTACTTCGAGTTCACCTATACCAACATCTTTCCATTCAGATTTAAATGTAGGTTATGAGTGGCTGAAATGGTGATGGTTTATTACTGATTTCTTATACTGAAAAAAATCTAAAATTTGGGTGTATTTTTGCACAGTCTCCCATAGGTATTGTTCTAATTCTACTAATGCCAGGAAAAGAACTACTCTGCAAGGAGTGAGGGCAGCAATAAAAGAACCCTAGAATGTTAGAGTTGAAATGGATTCAAGGATCATCTGCAATGAAAAACAAAACAAAACAAAACAAAACTGAGACTTAAAGGAAAGGAATTGGAATTTGGGCTCCTTTTCAGATAGGTAACAAAATGTTACTTTCTGGTTTTTATACAGAATATTAAATCTCTACTTCTTATTGGAAACTATCAAAAATTGTTAGAATACTTGTTGTAGTAATTCTAACTGATGTTTGTCTCATAATAAACTATGATGAAATATCAGAAAATACTGTAAAGCTTCTAAAAGATGTATTTTTAAGGCACAAGGCAATGAAATAGTTGGCTTAATTTGTTCTACTTGTGAAAACTACTGAAAAATGTCAACACTTTTTTCTATACTATATTATCTGCCAGATACAGCATTGTTCCATTGCCAGTGTTGTATGATAACATAAAAGAGCTCAAAATAATTTTCCTGGCCAGCTGAAAACCTTTTTCTTGTTCTTTGATAATTCAAAAATGGATGAACAAACTTATCTCAACTCCTCTAAAATGTGATAAAAAGATAAGTATCATTTTTAGAGCAAAAAAATTCATCTTAAAGGTAATATTTGAAAATATAAAAGATCAGAGATAATTTAAAATAGGAAAATTACTTTATAAGATTTATATACATAAACCACAATAATTTTTATACCTGTACACACAGCAATTTATTGAGCATAATTTTTTTTAAAGAACATACAATGGAGTACATATAAGCCAATGGCCTATGAGAAATAGGGCCCCGGATTAATTGGTTGGTATGGAAATTAACCAACTAGGCCTACAACAGTTCTAGAAGCCTTGCCCATTAATCATAAGGATGAATGTTGAACTCTGTGCTCCATACTACACTTCATTCTCCTGGCATCTGTTGCTGCCCTGATGTCCTTTATTGCCTATAGTTGGTGCTATAAAGTTTCTTGACATAGGGTATAATGTCAAATTCTTTTTTCAGTAAAATCTTAAAATGAAAGACATGTACAAAATGCTGGCAAGTATATTCTTTTGTTTAAGGGTTCTAGACTTACTTTTCAAAACAACTTCCGACTTCCCCACAAGTACTGCTTTAAGTGGGCCAGTGAATGAGATTTCCAATGTCAATCAAGCTCATCAAACCTTGGTTTGGTAATAATGAAGTGAGTCAAAATCAACTAATTAACCTGATGAGAAATCTCCAACACCAGTAACAGTTATTCAGAAGGAATCCTAAGAAAAGCACATGCATCTCAAAAGAAGAACGCTACAAACTCATGAGAAGTAATTCCATGGTAGGGAGACTTGTTTTTCAAAATTACCCTTAAATATTTTTCTAACAAAGGACCTAACTGGTAGAAGATGATCTTACACAAAAGTATGTAGCCAAATATGCTTACTTAAAATGGGGATAAAAGAAAAGAGTTTGATGATTATAAATAAACTTACCTTACCACATAACTCATAATACATCTTTCTCTGTATTTAGAATTCCTGTTTTTCTAGGTCTGAAAGGACTCAAGATTTGTTTTTGAAGCTCTTGATAAAAAGTAAAGCAGGTACAAATATAAATGTTTATAACTACTATATGTGACCCTTTTATATTTCAAAGCAGTTATATTCTCCCATCTTCAGGGACAGTTTGGTGGCTGACAGATTGTCCCCGTCAGTGCATAGACATGATCCTGTGTCTCTGAGGTCTACATCAGAGATCATCTTCAGCACACTACAATTCAAATAGTCTGCTTTTCCAACACATATCTAAAAGAAATGATACTAACTTAATCTTCATACCTAACATAAAAAGGTAAATGATTTCAAAACAATGAAACAAAACCGAAATAATCTAAATTACCTTTACATTCATGAGGTTACTTTCAGTTTAAATTGAATTAAACTATGTACAAAAAAATCTCATAGTAAACTAGAAAAAAAGTCCTACATTCATGGGAAATGGCAAGCTACCCAGACTGACAAGCATATGCCCAGTCTCTCCAGGGAGTTTTAGACTATTCTGGGCATCACTAGAATTTCAGTCCAGAATAAGCCAAGCAATTCTTTTGCAAGTATGGAAAATGTCAACCAAATGAAACAAGACAGACGTTATGGTAGTTTTTCTAAACTAAGAGGTCTTATGGGTTAAGAAGTCCACTTTAAGAACTGTCATAATGGATATACTAATTAATTTCTTCTAGGTCTTTAAGGCTTCATTATCAACTTATTTTCCTTACTCAACTTCTAATTTTTTTACACACAAAAATTTCCAAGGGTTACAACTACATATGAATGAGAAATGCAATCAAAATGGTTAAGATTTGTTTAAGCTGGTTGGCAGCTGTAGAGGTATCACTTCTACTTTATTTTTAAAATAAAAAAATAAAAAGATTATGTTTTGAAGGTACTGAACAACAGCACACTGAACACTTAAACAATAATTAAATATGAGTACTGGTCAGGCCAAGCAGTTTCAGAACTTAAATCCTAATGCCTACCTATCCCTCTTTTACTACTACTTATCCCTACTTTTACTTCTGAGAACATAAAGCAGAACTGAAACAAAGGTATCAGTCATGATGGCAGTTAGTCTTTAAACTTTAATTTATACTACTTTATTTCCTCTTTGATCATCCTTTTCCTCAGTAACTGGCATAGAGCTATAAAATAGGTTGAACACATCTCTAAGTAGAGAGTTTAAACTGCCAATTGCACATTGTAGGAGCACCAGAGAAAGCCTACTGTGCCAACTGAATAAAAGAAAGAATACAAGTTGATTTGTCTCACCAAACAGGGGAATTTAAGAGGCTTGTTTAAATGGTACAACCCTAAGAAGGAAAAATCCTGACACCTAGTGCCTATCTGAAAAACTGACACATTAGAGCCACCACAACTTTTTAAGTGAAATACCATGTGTGGAGATGATTGCCAATTTGTTTTCAATTCGGAATATACTTTTCTCCTTTAAAATTTTTAAGGAAAAATAATTTATACCGTGAAAAAATTTCAGTTTCTAATTACCAACTGTTTTTTGCATATGCATTCTGTACCAATTACTGTATTGCTTTTAAACACAGCATCATCTTGTCTCACTTTTTATTATGACAGGACTGATGGGAGAGAATGTTAAAAAGCCTACGTTCTGAAATGGTAAGGGGAACAGGGACCTAATTTCTAGCAGCACTAAAACTACCATAAAAGTTGCTAGTCTATGATATCTTTCATCTTTGCCCAATTTGGAGGTTCCTGATTTAGTTCTGGAGCTGTTAAAAATAAAAATTTTAAGTGCTAGTAGTTTATTTCAGACAAATATGAACACAGACTCAAGAAGGCTAGCATTTTCTTTATCCTCCCAAGCAAAGTTAAGATGCTCTCTGTCAAGTCTGTTGTAGCCCTTGGCTTGATCTTAGCCTGAGCTTTTTAATAACAGGATTTAGTGTGAAAAGCAGCCGCACTGGATTGTGAACTGTTGCTCAAGATGTTCCCACCTGCAATTACAGCTTCTACCAAATGATCAAAACAGGTTAGCAAACTGGCAGGAAAATGAAAACAATTCCTATAAAGTAAAGAAGTACTAATGTACAATTGCTAGTTAGCTACATTTCTTCTGCATCCAAACTCAACAGCACACATTCATCTAGCTGTGTATTTACATACAGTCCTCATGACTATAGCCTCATGGCAGCTAGAAATGAAATCAGTTTAGTCTACATTATAATCAAATTTTCTTCAATTTTCATTTTTACTTGTAACCATTAAGAAAAATCCTGGACAACTCATCTTTAGGGCTATCTTCAAAAATGTAGTTCATAGATTTGGTCTGTATCTCCTTTATTCCTACTCTAAATTTATACTAAATGTAATGCCATTCATATCTGACAAGAAAAAATGTGTTCTGTACTTTTCATCATGCATTAGGTAACATTCCTTTTGTTAAACTTTTCTTTCTGGGGAAAGGACAACTAGGAAAATGGAAAGGAGAAAGAAGCTAACAGGGAACCAGAAAAGCTCTTTCCTGCTTTTAACACGGGCACAAATGTTCAAGATGCAGGTCACATCTCTGCTGAAATAGCCAATATTCTTCCTCAAATGGCAAACAAGTTACCTAAAACTAAATGGAACTGAATTGGTCCAAGTCCTGGTCCTATCACCATCTCACCTATTTACTGTTCAGGGGTTGGGGAGACCAGCCACCAATATAGCCGATGGACTGATAAGTGCAGGTTTTCTGTCTTTGATTGTTGAGAAAAGCGTCTCAATTCATGAAAAAACTGCAGGAATCTCTTGTTTTACCCATACTCCTTATATCTGTGAGCTATCTTTGTAACCCAGAAACTCCAATCCATCAAGGTAATGCAATACCACCCACAATGATGACCTGGTAGAGCCATCACCTTTGGAGAACACCACATTATGATGATTTAATGTCTATGTAGCATCGATGCATTTACATTGAGCCTTGGCTCTCAGAACATTAACAGGTCAATTTTTTATTCCTTTTTTAATAAAACTATTTCTCAAGGCTCTGTTCAGATGCCCATTCTCTTTGGGACAGGACAGATTTGCTCCAAATCTCATCAGCATGAACTCTTCTCGTTTTCTTCACGTCATTCTTGGGGTAATATGTAGAGTGCCAGGCTCATGACAAACTTGTCTCTTTGGCCAAAGAAAATTAAACTGCAATAGCTGAGAGTCAACTTGTCCTGATAAAACTGGGCTCAGCACAAGGCAATAGAGCCTCCTGACACCTTGTCATCTTTTAGGCACAGCTGTCCCTTAGAATTCTGACTGCTAAAATTCCATCCTTAGACTGGTCAGTCTTTCATGGGACATCCTCCATTGTAAGTTCAAGCTACTGGTATAGTTTGATACTAATATCCTAACCACATTCCTGTCATGCAGTGCCCTATAATCTAGCTAAGGTCAGTAACTTCACCAGCTATCCTAGGCATTAGTCACTAACTGCTCACAAAAGAACATCACTCAGTCCTCCGAAGCTCAAAGGCTCAGAAACAGCAAGCTAAAACTCGGCCTCCATCCTAGTCAATCATTTGAAGAAAATGAAAAAAGAACAAAGAAAATAGGCAACTAAGAAGGGGAAGCGTAGAGCAAGAAAAAAGTGGGAACTATCAAAGCACAAAAATCATGTTACCAGATGTTATTCACTCTCTAGTTTCAAAACCACTAAAGCACCAGGCAGAGAAAAACACGTGGCCCCTATAATACCAGAATACTTTTCATAGCTATAGTTCAGCTATTTAAGGTATCCCTTTTCCGGTAGGTTTGTTAGGTCTTAAAAGGGTTAAAAAAAAAGCCTTTAATTTTTTTTATTCTTGTGTGTGTACGTGTATGTAATGTGTGTGTGTGTGCGCGCGCATCCATGCACGTATGCGTGTGTGTGGTCATTGGGTACAGAATCCTGTATAATAAGACTATTTGTATTCATACTGGCAGAGTAAACACTACATGTTCATGCCCAGGCAGCTCTGTGCTTGTAATTTCAGCAAGAACAGAGCTCTGTCCCTCTGGGACTTTACTATTCCCCCAGTCTCCATTCGCTCAAACACAGAATGAGAGCAGAGAGAAAGCAAGGGAGAAAGATCATGGCAAGAGGTTTCACCCAGCTCTGCTGCTAGCTTTCACGTGGCCAAAAATCTCATTTTGTGTTTAATTACATTAGTTAAAACCATTTTGCTCTCAACCCCATGTTCACAAGGGTGCCTTCTATTCCTGAACAGAGGCTCAATGAATCAGAATGTGAGTCTAGCACAATGGAGCTTTTCTTTCCTGCTGAGGCGCTCACTAAGGTGACGCTACACATAGTAGCACAAATCTCTGCTTCAACTTTGCATGTTGACGAGTATATATCTATTCTTGTTAAAATTCTATGCATCCTCTTTCCCCTGTGCATCCTTCCTATGCTTCTCCTTGCCTTTGCTATTTGTAAGGGGACTGGAGTAGAAGAACTACAACCTTCATACACCCAGTGCATGTTTCTATTTTCATACTAAGTTATCTACTCTCAGCAGTCTCTACTGTATTATTGAAATGCCCTATACTAAGGAAAATTTTTTAAAGATATGGAATAAAATGAAAATATGTACATATTATAGTTAGTGGTCCACTTGGCCTGTTTATGGTAAAGATACCTCCTTCTAAGAAAAGAAATTCATGTAGAGATTACATCTAAGGATTAAGTAAGAATATATTTTTAGGTTTATGATTGTTTTTATCATTGGCAGTATTGTAAATTAGAAGCAGAGTTAAAATTGGAAGAATCTCAATGCATGAAGAAAGGTGCAAAGGTACAGAAGAGAGTATGATCTTATATCATTATTAATATGTCATTATATAAAAAAGGACACCAAGCGTTGAAAATGCATTTTTGGATAACTATCAAGAAATTAGTTCTGTTTCTTTTATGTTCAAATCTGTGGTCCTAAGCCCCTAGAGAATACATTCATCCTGCTTATAACAGTACCAGGTCAAATGAACTGAGGATGGAAAAGATACTTTTAAAAATGCATAATTAATATGCAAGTAAGTAAATGAGGAAAAGATATTAGGCAAAACAATACTTTAAATGTTTCTATTATATAGAAAAGTCTCAAATTGTCCAACATAGACAAAAATATTCTCATGTACCTAGCTTCAATTAATAGTGCATGGTAACTATTTCGTCTATACTCTCATCTGCATAGTTCTTTATCTGAAACAAATCCTAGACATTAGGTAATTTAATTTGGAAAAATTTAATATATATGTAGCAGAAAACAATACTCTTTTAAAAAGCGAAATCATAATATCATTATCACACCTAAATGTTTTTTTTTTGAGACAAAGTCTCACTTTGTAGGTCAGGCTGGCCCTGAGCTCACTATGTAGCCCAGGCAAGCCTTGAATTCTCAGCCACCTTCCTGCCTCTGCCTCAGGGATCGAAATCAGGACCTTGCACTTGCAAGGCAGGTGCTGGAACTACTGAGATAAACCTCTGGTTCCAGCACACCTAAAAATTTAACAGTAATTCTTTGATATCCATTCCGTCTTCTCTCTAAAGAACTCTACTAAGACAATTACACTATGTATGACACTTAGATCTTAATTAAAATTACTTAATGGCCACCCCCACAGATGGTTGGTGCAAGCAGGAAAAGAAATAGAAAGGGAGAAGGAGTTTCAACTACTTGCCTCATTTCCTCCTGGAAGCCTGTTCATGTGGACCAGCTGACCTTGATCATCCAACACCAGTTCAGTATATGTCAGCATGTCAGAAGGCAGAGGGGGTGATGGAAGGAATGCTTGGGTAGACATAGACTCCCAAAGTTTGATTAGGGACTAGTGAAGAAGAGAAGTTTGACTAATCAGTTATAAATACCATTTCAATACAGACAAGAATAATTACTGATATTTGATTAATCTGGTTCTGTCTTCTTTATAATCTCTATTCTGCAGAGAGTTTAAGTATTAGACTAAGTCTTTCAATTTCCATTCTCAGTGAATATAGATTTGTAATTATTCTTTACATACCAAAACTCAGATTTTTCCAACAAATCAAACTGTTGAGTGAACCTAAAACAGCACAACAGCATAACAGACACAAAAGACCTAGGACTATGTCAGAAATGTTGAAATGAAGAATTAAGTAGCATCACCTTCTCAAAAAGGGAAAATTTTTTTTTTTTGAGAAATCTGGCAATGGAAGAATGTTCATAGAAGCAAGACATGGTGCTCAGCTAACCCAAAGAAAAAACAGGAACGCTAGAATAAGTTTTTTGCTTAAGGTTGAGGGAAGAATCCTCTAATATTTTTTATAACTACAGGTCCATATATAGGAATTACCTCACTAGGACATGTATGATAATTATAAGTGTAATATCAACTGTAATTTCACTCAAAACTGTAATTTACAACTCAAATCTGTAAAAACAGACATACCTATTTAAAAACCATTATGATTTCCATTTCTAACCTTCTCTATAAATAAGACAAATCCTTTACGAAGTAGGGGACTACTTCAGTTCTTTTCTTGCTTCCCTAAAAGCAATATTTAATGCCCAAATGACTCAGGTATACCTACATGTCTTAATCATTATATCTATTATACAGAAAAAATACCATGCAGTAGGATTTCTATCATGGCACTGATGTTGAAAAACAGAACCAATATTCAGCTTTCAGGTTAACAATGCTATAAAGGGGAAATACTGAAAGTAGCTATGTTTCAAGAGATAGAACTTATAAACAAATGGTTACATAAAGGTAATGCAATAACCTGGATTTGTGAACAATACAGGAATTATAGATAGATTATTTATAAAGTCTACATATATTTATTGAAATTCAAATACTGGAGGTACTGACTAGGAGACTTGGGAAAATCCTGTATTCATAGATTTTTTTTAAAAAGACATACAGTATTCTTTTGATACCTTATTCTTTATCTGTTGCTTTTCTGCTAGTGATATACCTTTCTTGCTTTCTATTGATGGAAGAAAAATCTACAGCATAGAGATGATTCACCATACAGATCAAAGGAATTTATTTTCATATGGAGGATGAGATTCATAATGTCGTATTTTTTCATGCTAGTTTTTATTCAGCTATAATAAATCTCCCACAAAAGACCTTATACTTTAAACTGTGTACCATGAACTCTATATTCATTTGTCTATGCTATCTATATTGATTCTCATTGTATTAGCCTAGGCTAGAGACCTAGGTTATCATGGAAAATAAGAAAATAAGAAAATGAGAACTAGCATTTCATACTTCGTTTTAAAAATTCTTAACTTGAATACAGACTTAGAAAATATAAATGTAACTTCCCACACAGATCATTATAAACTACCACCATAGGCATATGATCATTACCATCTTCTATTCAAGAAAGTCTTGTTACCAATCATGACGATCTAATACCTGAATTAGCAGTAATTAAGTCTCCACTAAAATAGAAATGAGAGTAGTATCAAGATATTTCCTGCCCTTTGGGAATCCCTTTTCTAGTCAAAGATGCATGATAGAAATTCAGGAAAACCTTGTTCTCTGGAACATGTCAGGCCCCCATCACTGTCAGTAAGCTTTACCTGCCGAAACATCTCTGGAATATCATATATATATGTTGTTCCTAAGGACTGTGCCTGAAATCTCTTTGATTGAAGGAGGTCTTTGGTCACATATGGAGTATTGATTAGCATTCCATGTAGCGGTCCCTGTTTATCTCCATATGCCTGAAACATGATCTGTAAGAAAAAAATCATAATGCAACGGAGAGTTAAAAGATAGGGGGACATAAAAAATAAACAGCTAACAAAAAGGTTTTCTTTCTTCAAATATCTTTTCCTTGAAAAGCATCTTTGATGATTTGAGGAGCTGAGACATGATCCTTGCTCTCCCCTCTCCACAGGTTAAACAACTCCAAGAAGTGGACATGTAACCAACTCTATACCATAGGCTGTCCCCATTTTTTGACTAGCTGAAATCAACAAGAAAGCATAGTGTAAGTCACATCCCAGAGACAGGTTGATGGTGCTTACCTTCTAAAGTGACTTGAATCCCATGCACTTAGAAATGACATATATCAATTTAGTAACCTGAGAAGTCCTAGTACTTAAACTGAGGGACAGCTATGCATATTTTTTTTTATTCTTTGGTCAGATCAAGGCTCTACCAATTCATCAGACTTTGGTCCACTTCATTAGAAGGTCCCTCATAAGTATTATTAGCCACACAAAAGCATCAAAAGTTTCTGCCAGAAGTGGATTTCATCTGTCCACCTAATTCTTACTAACATCTAAGATGTAGCTTACAACTAAATAACTATATTTATTAAATTATACATTAAACTACATATATATTTCTCTTGTATACTGTCTACAACTAGTGAATAACTCCTGCAATACCTATCTTGCCACATAATGAAATCACACCAGTTTTTAATCATTTTAATGCAAATATTTCTAGAAGAGAATTCCATTCTCCATATATTTAGCTAGTTTTATTTGCTTATAAATATTAATAAGGGATGCCATTATTTCAATTCAATTAATATTTATTGAGTGCTCAGGGGTTGTATAACACTAAACTAGGCACTTTATGTATGAATACATAAAATATAGATTTCAAACTCAGGAAATACAAATGAAGATTGAGATGAAAGGGTATGTGTATACCCACATACCTATCTGGACCTAAAATATAAGTACAAGTCTACTATTCATGAATAGATTTGTGGACCTTATATGTAGGGATAGGAAAGGAATTGACTACTTTCCTAAATCCTAAATTGAGTACTTTAGCTCAGAAGAGTAAGAGTGTTCTGAGGATTTGCCAATCTGAGCAAGCTTGCCTCAGCATGCTTAAAGACAAGAAACTACAACTTCGAATACATTGCCCCAAATGGGAAGAGATACCATGTGGGACTCTGTGTTAGGACTCTTTTATTGTTGAATAGTATTCCATTTTATGGATTTACCAAAATTTTTCCTTCCCCTCACGTGTTGATAAATATTTGGGGCTTGACTTCTAGTAGGAATAAAGCTGCTGTGAATGCTCATTTATAAATTTTTATATAGAGATATTTCCATCTCTCTTAAATACATAGCAGTGTAATTATTGGTTCATAGTATATGTTTTAGGAAGGTAACAGTAAATATAGTAATGTTTAAGAGATGCAAAGTATTAAGTAAGGCAAGGGTACAGTGTGAGAAAAAAATGAGAAAAGGGAACAAATAAATATGTTATTTGAACTACTTTTCTAGTCTATTAAGAGACAAGATCTGTGGGTACAGTTTGAGACTCAGTTTTGCCAGACTTTGGGATGAAGGTAGGCTGGTCACAGGTAAGCAACATAACTAAGCACTTGGGGCAGGGGTGTGGAGAAAGGCTGTTTGGGTGTATATATCCCTGCAATATAATCACTCTGGCACATAGATGGTCAGTTTCTTGCAATGTTGAACATACATATACTATGAATCAATAATTACATGCCTATGTATTTACTTGAGAAATGAAAATATATCTCTATTCAAAAATTTATAAATAAGCATTTGCAGCAGCTTTATTTATTCCTACTAGAAGCTCCAAATATTTATCAACACATGAATGACAGAAAAGTTTTGGTAAATCCATAAAATGGAATACTGTTCAACAGTGAAAGAGACACATCCAAAATCCACGTGACACAGATGAATCTCAAACAAAACAAAATAAAATAACAGAATAAAAGAATCCAGGCCCCAAACAGTGCACATTATATGATTTAATTTTAATTTTAATTTTAATGAAATTCTAGGACAGGCAAAACTAACCTAGAGTGACAGAAAGCAAATGAGTTGTTGCCTAACCCCGGGGTTGGTGCTCTACCACTGACTGCAAAGACAATGACAGGACTTTGGGACTGAGGAGCTGCTCTCTATCATGACTGTGACATCAGTTATCAGAGTGTGTTCAATTGCCAGAATGAACTGAGTTGTTTTTAAAAAATGAGTCCATTGTATGCCATGTAAATTATACTTCAATAAAGGTGATTTTAAAATGTTATTTTTCCCTTACACTATACATTGGAAATCAATTCATTCATGCAATGGATTACCCAAATCTCTTCTCCATACCATGCCTGACATCACTGTTCATTATAGCCTATACCACAAAGACTATAACAAGGAAAATGAAACAAAATGAAACTGAAGCCAGTCAACCTTGCTCCTTATTGGCAGAATGAATAAATGATTATGCTAAGCAAGAAGTTGATAGTAATGGACAGTAGTGGAAGCCACTGAATGAGCAGCTCTCTATGTTGGTTTCATTTTCTACTATAATGAATATAGTAAACGCTGGAAAGTGTATGTTTTCCAAGTCCATGATAATAGGTACACATTTCATATATCCAACTTTTCCACCAGAGGCTATCAAAAGTGCTTCTCTGCCAGGCATGGTGGCTCACGCCTGTAATCCCAGCACTCGGGAGGCAGAGACAGGAGGATTGCTGAGTTCGAGGTTTGCCTGGGCTACATAGTGAGCGCAGAGCCAGCCTGAACTACAAAGCGAGACCCTGTCTCAAAAAAAAAAAAAAAGTGTTTCTCTTAGAAAACAATCTCTGGCCCACATAGCTTACTCCCTTAGAACACAGTACTTATCTTGTGATGGCAAATGTCATATACACAGAAATTGTTTATGCGGCATCTCCCATTATTATGTATATGTCCTGGAGATTATTTTATTTTATTTTTTTGAGACAGGGTCTCACTATGTAGCCCAGGCAAGCCTTGAACTCAGCAATCTTCCTGCCTCTGCCTCCCAAATGCTGGGATTACAGGAGTGAGCCTCCACACCTGGCACTGTGGTATGTGGTACTGATTGCTGGTGGGCGTGTGTCACCACACCCAGTATTATTGTATGTGGTTAGTGGGATCAAACTTGGGATCTTGCACTTGCTAGGCAGGTGCTGGAACCACTGAGCCAAATGTCCGGCCCATGTAAATGTCTTAGAGATTATTTTTATGGCCATATTGCCATATATACTATAAGCAGTTAATAAATATTAAACTAATGAACAAAAGAATGATAGGCATAGTCTTATAGTGATTCACTAAATAAAGCAGAAAAAAATGTGGCAACAAAGGAACTGGGTCAGATGCTGCTCTTTCTGTTAGGGCACACTACCAGCCATGGGCTCATAACCTAGTTCCCATGTCATGAACTCTGTTGTTAAGGAAGAGCCCAAGGAAAACCTGTTCCTTCAGTGCTCCTTCAGTATGCAGGACTATTGGTAAAAGGGGCTCCACCCTCAGGTTGAGGTGGCTAATTCATTCAGATGTTGACTGAGTGCTTATTTTGTGTCAGGCACAGTACTAGCCCCTCATTGGAAGCATCCTTATTTTTGAGTCTCCTGGGTCACCACTAATTAACACGAGGAAATCTAAGAGCTTCCTAACAAAGAAAAACAATAGCTATGAAGAACACACAGGACCAGAGATTTAGCTCAGTGGTTCCGGTGCCTGCCTAGCAAGCACAAGGTCCCTGGTTCGATCCCAGTAACCATATACAGCAATACCGGACATGGTGGATCACACCACTGGCAATCAGTACCGCATACCACAAATGCCAGGCTTGGTGCCTCAAGCCTGTAATCTCAGCACTCAGGAGGCAGAGGCAGGAGGATTGCTGAGTTCAAAGCTTTCCTGAGCTATAAGCTACATAGTGAGCTCAGGGCCAGCCTGAACCACAAAGTGAGACCCTGTTTAAAAAAACAAAAACAAAAACAAAAAAAACACATATTTATCAAAAATGTTAAAGTCTCAAGTGATCATCATATTTTTCATAAGAATAGGCCTGCCTTGAAGCCACTGTAGAAGTTAATTAAAAATATCCCTGCCTGGGCTGGAGATTTATCTCAGTGGTTCCAGCGCCTGCCTCGCAAGCGCAAGGCTCTGAGTTCAATCCCAGTAACCACATACAATGCTGGGCATGGTGACTCACGCCCACCAGCCATCAATACCACATACCACAGTGCCAGGCATGGTGGCTCATGCCTGTAATTCCAGCACTCAGGAGGCAGAGGCAGAAGGATTGCTGAGTTGGAGGCTTGCCTGGGCTACATAGTGAGCTCAGAGCCAGCCCGAACTACAAAGCGAGACACTGTCTCAAAAAAAAAAAAATCCCTGCCCATGGAAAGCTTTGACTGAAAATGTCCTTAAGGTTGTCCTGAAAAACATCAAATGCAGAAAAAATTATTGAGTACTCTTTTTCCCCCGCTCACCCCTTGCGTTCATGCACACTCTCTATCTCAACTATTCACTTCTCCCAGAATAGATTTCTATAGTCATCCAAATGGGAATCAAAGCACAAAATGAAAGGTCACTAGGGCCAGAGATTTAGCTCAGTGGTTCCGGTGCCTGCCTCGCAAGCGCAAGGTCCTGAGTTCGATCCCCAGTAACCACATATAATGCTGGGCGTGGAGACTCACACCCACCCGCCATCAATACCACAAACCACAGTGCCGGGTGTTGTGGCTCACGTCTGTCATCCCAGCACTCAGGAGGCAGAGACAGGACGATTGCTGAGTTTGAGGCTTGCCTGGGCTACATAGTGAGCTCAGGGCCAGCCTGAACTAAAAGCAAGACCCTGTCTCAAAAAAAAAAAAAAAAAAAAGGGCCAGAGGGTTAGCTCTGTGGTTCCAGCGCCTGCCTTGCAAGTGCAAGGTCCTGAGTTCGATCCCCAGTAACTACATATAATGCTGGGCGTGAAGACATGCCCACCAACAATCAATGCCGCATACCACAATGCCGGACGTGGTGGCACGATTTGTAATCCCAGCACTCGGGAGGCAGAGACAGGAGGATTGCTGAGTTCACGGCGGCTTGCCTGGGCACCATAGTGAGCTGAGGGCCAGCCTGAACTACAAAGCGAGACCCTGTCTCAAAAAAGCAAAAAAAAAAAAAAGAAAGAAAGAAAGGTCACTAAAACAACTGTCCAAACTGAGATTTGTTTAAATTCACCCTCAAAAGTATTTTCTTATATCAATACACAGATTCAAAAGCACACAGGCAAAAACAAGAGACACAATCTCATCTTGACACTTGAACGTATAGTACAGACTAAAATACCTTGTTTATGGAATTTTGGAATTCTGGAGCAAATTCATCCTTCCATCAGAAAAAATGCATCTCCCAAGCTCAAGCCAAAGCCCTAAAAAATACCCTACTTCTTAAAAAGATGTGAGCAATAATGAAACAACCTATGTTCAATACGAGCAAGTGACCCAAATATTTAGAAACTAAGGGGACAAATTTTAAAAAAGGGTTAAGGTTTGCCACTTGCTCCTGTACAGACAGATATGTTGCATTCTGAATTCTTTGAGAGTATGTATAAACAAATAACATAATGGCTAAATATGATAAAGTCATTGCTTGATATTATTTGTGTTATTACTATGTTGAAATTTTCCTTTGTGAAAGTTGCTATTAGTAATGTACTCCAAAAATTTTTCTTTCCTGACTTGTTGGTGAATGGTGTAACTACACCGAAGCTAGGTAAGACAAATCAGACCTGAGAAGACTAGATTGATACTGTAGCCTAAAAGCTGTCTAAACAAGAGTACTAAATTGGAAAATAGTATTTGTTCACATGGTGACAATTAATGTTCACCAATACATCACAAAAGGTTGAGGATTTTATTATATTCATAATTTGGAATACATCAAAGATACATCTTATAAAGTAAATGAAGTTTTTCAAACTCACACAACCATTTGAGCTCAAAGAAAATAATCCCACTAGTAAATCAGTGTGGTCTGTGAGCGTGGGTCATCCATAACAAAGACAGGTATATATAGAACTGACTCAAAACTCAGAGGAGCCTGCTTGACTACTGTACCTGTGCTGTCCTGGAGTCAGTTACTTCCTTGTACAGGCTGATGTCCAAGTAATAGCCAGACTCGTTTGTCAGGAAGAGGCGGATGGGAATTGCTTTTCCAGTTGGTGTCAGGCGAATGTTGATTTTCAGTTCTGCCTGGAGGACGCGCAATTTCCACAACCGACTTCCATAGCGCATTACCATGCTCCGCACAGATTCCTCAATCTGACAGACACATCACCAAGCACAAAACTTAAATACCTTATAACTAAGACCTGTTTCAGGTCTGCCTACCTTTGGGAAATGAAGAATGGAAAAAAGGATGCTGGTTTGTAGAGATGTACAACATATTTTCATTTTACATGAATAAATGGGGAGCTAGCTTTTCCCATAGTGTTCCTTAAAACAAGTCAGAGACAATTTCATACTAGTCTCGTATCTGAGCAGTTTTCTCCAATTCACAACAGTCAAATCTATACAACTCCTTTTCCTTTCCCAATTATATTCATACTTTATATCAAAGATCTGTAATATCTAAAATTAAGAGCCACAGGATTTTAAAGAAAGCCCCAAATAAGAATAAAATCCCTAGTTATATAGCTATTAAACAGCATATATATGCATAGTAACTATGTTTCACTGCACTTACAGAACCTTAAATCAACATAGCAATTATCACCATGAGGTTTTCTCCATACAATTTTATTAAACTTTATAATATATATCTCTTGGTAAATTGTACAAATTAAAGAAAGGCAATTTGTAGGTGGTGCTGCAACATTCTCTCAAATACTATAGCTCTGAAGTTCAGTCTTTGCTAAATCCAACTGAAATTTAAGGAGAAAGGGCAGATGTGACCTAGTTTCCATAAGCTTTAAAACAAGGTAGCTTAGTACTCAATTCAGGGTCAGAAGAGTTATTTTAATTAACAGGTTTTAGACACGAAAGATGATTTTATTACTGACATACTACAGCAAAACTCTGTTTCCAATATGGCCACAAGGAGCTTAATGTTTCCTTAAGTGTATTTCTAAAATGCTCTCTCAGCTTCCCAGAAAAATCTCAAAATTAGCCAGGCATGGTGTACACACCTGTAATCTCAGCTGTTCAGGAAGCGGAAGCAGGAGAATTACAAGTTCAAAGCCGATATGGACAACTATTTCAAAATTTAAAAAATAAATAAATAAATAAGGGCTGGGGATGTAGCTTCATGCTCCCCGGTTCAATTCCCAGTATTGAAAACTAAAATAAAACAAAAACCCTCAAAATTATCTAATATCCTCCCCTTCTCTGGCCATATGTTTCACTTTGCAGTTTGTTTCTGAACTACAAAATTTTCTCTTAGGGTAGATTTCAATAAGTTAACTTTTCTATTCCCATATTTGCTTTCTACCCAAGAGATATTTATTTATTCTTTGTTTTTGAGACATGGTTTTGCTTTGCAGTATAGGCTCACCCTGAACTCACTATGTAGCCCAGGAAAACCTCGAACTCACAGCAATCCTCCTGCCTCTGCCTCCTGAGTCTTGAGATTAAGGGTGTGAGTCACCACGCCTGGCACTGTGGTATGTGGTGTCCAGGGATCAAACTCAGGATTTTGGGCTTGCAAGGCAGATGCCAGAACCACTGAGCTAAAACCCAGCTTATTTATCCATTCTTTTCTTGAGAGGAAAAAACGTAACAACCTCTATGTGCAGAAATTGACAGCTATCTATAACTAGAAAAGCAGAGTCTAGGCATAGAAGTATTTAAAATGGAACCAAAGAGTCTAATGTTAAGAATTCTCTGAAAAAAGGCAGGCCATATCTTATACATATATATATACATATATATATATATATATAATGTTATCCAGGGTCCAGGCTGTTTTAAGCCTCCCAACTGCCCCAGTCCCAGAATTCTTAGGAGAAATTTTTAACTTGATGAGACTTGAGCCCTGTCCTTCACTTTCCTATCACACAAAAGAAATCCATCACTGGTTTGCAGTTTTGAAGAAACAAAGTAGAACACTGTTATTCAGGCCAGGTATGGTGGCTCATACCTGTAATCCTAGCACTTGGAAGGCAGAGGCAAGAGGATCACCATGAGTTTAAGGCCAGCCCGAGCTACATAGTGAGTTCAGGGTCAGCCTGAACTACAAAGTGAGCCCCTGTATCAAAAAACTAAAAACAAACAAACAAACAAAAACTGTTACTCAGGTTTTAGATACTAAGTTTAAAAAAAAAAAAGGTCCATGTCTCCAATTGATTATGAGAAAGGGAGACACTGGTTATTCTACCCAAATTCCACAGCATTATAAGAGACAGACTGAGTCAGGGGGAGCCCAGAGAATAGTCTGTATTACACCTAGGATAAAAAGGGGAAGTAGACAGTCTTGTTTTCTTTCCTTAAGTTATATGGAATATAATTTAGAATAGTGCTTCAAAGAAGAAAAATAGGTGAAATACACGTGAAACTTCAACCACTCAAATTCTCTCATTGTGGGAAAGTACTAAAGAGAAATAAGTTAGACATTTTGCGAAAGTGCCTTATCATACTAAGACCACTCATTAAGTAAGTAACATTTAGTGCATGAAGCAATTCAGCTAAAATGCCTACTATGGTTAAAATTAATTATTAAAGATGAAAAATCCCAGGTACTAAAATAAAATATAATGAAACTAATACCAGAGGAAGAAGAGAAAGAGTTTATACTGCTTATAAGCAACCAACAAGCAAAATTCACAGAACTTTCAGTTTTGAGGGCTGTTTTTTTTTGTTTTTTTGTTTTGTTTTTGAGACAGGGTCTCGCTTTGTAGTTCAGGCTGGCTCTGAGCTCACTATGTAGCCCAGGCAAGCCTGGAACTCAGCAATCCTCCTGTCTCTGCCTCCTGAGTGCTGGGATTACAGGCATGAGCCACCACCCGGTTTGAGGACTGTTCTTAATGGTAAAGCAAATTTTTAACCCAGTCTCAGAAACTCAATCTAATAAGCAGTCTGAAAACATTAAAGATTAATGACTCAAACTACTAATAAGAATACCTGTTTCCACATTGAAGTGAGATAGGTACAAATTAATGTTTTTGCTTGTGGTTGTTAGTGCCAGAAGAGATGGTATGACAAATGTACCTTTGACGGGTCCATGATGACTGTGGGCACAAAGTTGAGGAAGATGTGGTTACAGTCAGTGCGAACATTTGTATTATTAAAAGCAACTTCTAACTCATCCATGGCCTCCAGCAGTAGCCGCTCGCCTTCGTTTTGTAGATACTCAAAAGAAGCTTCCTATCAGGGGAAAAATAAATCACCAACATTAATGCGTTTTAAAGAAATTATTATAATTACTTGAACAATAATATCTTATAAATCATAAGGAAACAGTAAGACATCTACTGCTCACCATTCTCTCTAGAGTATGTGGAGTAACCACAGGTAGCAAGAGGAGGCAAAGGCTTTGCTAGTCCTCTCCCCTACCTTAAGTGTATCATTTCCTACCAATAGGTGGAGATGCTAGGCAGAAAACTATTTTTAATTGAGTTTATTGGTACACTTTATATATACATTATGATCACATTCATCATTAAGGATTTGTACCTATACATGATATATATTCTTATTTTTTCCTATTCCCCTGCCCTCCCTACAACCTTCCACCTCCCTATATACATAAGCTTTGTTTCTATGGTTTTTTTGTTTGTTTGTTTTTACCATTACATTTCAGAAAAGAAATCTATTTAGAGATGAGAAGCTGAAGAAAGCCTATGATTAAAGGATGCAGTAATAACTAATACACCAGGAAGTCCTTTCTATATACAGATACTACCCATACCTCTAGAAAGCTTTACAATGGAATTACCTCTTCTCTAACTTTTCTCTTTATTCTTTATCATTACTCAATCCTCTGATTTTTCTTTTAGCATACTTTTCTTTTTCTCAAATAAGTGCTATTTCAAAAAATCAGATTAAAGAAAAACACGACTTTATTATTTGGAATATTTACTTTTTTTTTTTCTTTTTTTTGAGACAGGGTCTTACTTTTGTAGTTCAGGCTGGCCCTCAGCTTACTATGTAGCCCAGGCAAGCCTCGAACTCAGCAGTCCTCCGCCTCTGCCTCCCAAGTGCTGGGATTACAGGCATGCGCCACCACGCCCAGCACTGTGGTATGTGGTATTGATGGCTGGTGAGCGTGAGTCACCACGCCCAGCATTGTATGTGGTTACCGGGATCGAACTCAGGACCTTGCACTTGCAAGGCAGGCGCCGGAACCACTGAGCTAAATCTCCGGCCCTGGAATGTTTACTTTTGTATGAGAAATTACTCATAGACACCTGCTGGTTATTGGAGAGTAAGAAGAAAAAAAATGATAACCTTATTCTAAACAACAAAAACCTGATTTTTCAGCCATGCCCATTTTCTCTGTCCCCACAGTAATAACTTCCCATCAAAGTACAGCACATACCTTAGTGACTAGATCAGAATGCCTGATAATTGCACGAACAAAGAACCTGTAGTCTGTCACTTCTGTGCCCACTTCTACCTTGGCTGCCCCAAGATACAGGTGCATCTTGTGATTAGCACAAGGAATGGCAGTAAGGTCAAAATTTCTCATCCGGTTCAGCTCAAGCTGGAAAGCCAGAGCAGGCTCCAGGTGACGATAGATACGGTCCTCTTCAAACTGAGCATAAGAATCAGGGAAAAAAAGTTGGGAAGGGAAGGGGATCCATAACAGGCAGTTATAAAATTTTATTATGATTGTGTTGGTGAATGAAGTAATTGAAAGTAGAATCAGAAGCCATGATGGGCTAATGAACAACAAAACTGAGCTACATAGAAGATTATTGCTCTATTACAAAGGATTAAGTACCCAGGTGCATAGTCACTTCCCAAGCTTCCAATATGTATGTTTTTATAAGTAGTGATGTTCTCTATTAAAAACAGATACAAGCAAAAAAAAACTTTAATTACCTTGGAATAACTAAAGTACCTAATGTCAGCATAAAATAATTAACTACAAACTGCTTCACATTAATATCCATTTCACATGTTGATGTTTAAGGTTATTCAACTAGTTTGAAATACTTCAGGGCAGGACTCATGTCTTACCACTTACAACACAGTACAAAAAATATAACAGATAGTTAAGAAATAATGATATAATTTTTAAAAAAGGTATTTGGCTCTGGAACATACTATATCCATAGGTACACAATTATGTATATATCTTTTTAAAGAGTTGTGTTAGTGTGCTTACTGTTATGTTTTATTCAGACCAAACTGTTTTTCCAGAATACATGCCAAATGGTGAACAGAGAAAGATGAAAATACACGCAAACAATAAGAAAGAAACAAAATGGTCTGGATTTTTATGTGTTAAAACTGGAAAACAAATGTACATGAAAAGTTGAATATAAATGAACTGTCTACATGGGACAAGGATAATCCTACTGAGTATAATAGTCCTGTAAAATCATGTCATTAGGATTGTTCTGAAGAATAAGGATAATTTTTAAAGTTACCACTTTCTTTGCATGGCTTAACTTGTTTGTTTCCTAAACCAAACTCTTTCCAGAATGTGTTTTAGTTTTAAGACACATGTAAGGTAAAGAGAAAACAAGTTCAATCAGAGAAAAGAGAAATGGTAAAGATTAAGTCGCTCTTGGTTTTTAAGAAAAAAGTAATTCAAAAATATAGAAGTGTTGAGATGGAAAGAATCAGCCTTACCTTATCTCTTGCTCGGAAGGTAAAAAATTTAGGGAATTCTCTCTGTGTTAAATAAAAGGGGAAAATGTGTCAGTTTTTCATAGATATAGCTCTGTGGGGACAAACACAAAGTATAGAAGCACCTAGAAGACAGTTTCTTAGAAAACATGCTTCTGATCTAAACCTAATCCAGGGAATAGAAATGATTCTCTAGGTAACCATCACTTGACCCCACTTTGAATTTGAGAACAGCCACACTATTAACCCAACTTCGTATGTACCTTCCCACGAGGAAAAAGAAAACATGTTTTTTTCATCTTTCAAGTAGGGGGCAGAGGATGCTTCCTGTGTGCTCCTCTCAACTTAACCTGGCAAATAAAACCAATATATCCTTATGTAGCAGTCACTGCAATAATAATTACTAGACTGATTACCTAAGTTTCTACTAATAAGTCTTAAAATATAAACTAATCAGATACTATAGAACAGTGATGGCAAACCTTTTAGAACTTTTAAATGATACCAAACAGCTAGCTGCAATACATGTGCCATAGCTTTATCACCATTGTTGTAGAATTCTTCACCTGTTTTTTTTTTTTTTTTTTTGAGACAGGGTCTCGCTTTGTAGTTCAAGCTGGCCCTGAGCTCACTATGTAGCCCAGGCAAGCCTCAAACTCAGCAATCCTCCTGCCTCTGCCTCCCGAGTGCTGGGATTATAGGCGTGAGCCACCATGCCTGGCTTCATCTGTTTTCCTTACCCTCACATTCATTCTCAAGCCAGGAACATAAGCATTCAAATATCTCGAGACAAAGAAAACATGATATGCTACTTTGACCACTTCCACTCTTACGTGAAGGAAAGAAAGGAGTAGAACTAGTAAACTTATAATCATTAGGTCTTACTGCTCTTTTGCAGAAGACTACAAAAGAAAGCAACCAATTTACTAGAACCTTATTAATTAACAAAGATGAATTCAATTAGCAGAGTTCATTAGTTTCTGAAATTTAACTTATTAACACCACATACCCCTGTTTGTTGGATGGGAAGCTCTACTGGCAGTGCTGGAATCAAGTCATTACTATTTGCCTCTATAGGAGGTTTCATTAGGCATCTTCTTCATTATGAGTGCAATGTAATCAAACACTTATGGGTACAAGGCAGAGACCAGGACTAGCTGCCTCCATATTTCTCAATGGGCTTTAGAAACCATAAAGGAAGCATGGACTCAAAATCTTCTAGGTGGCAGGCATTCTCATGTGTTGTCCCATTAAATGCTCTGAACAACCTCTCAAGGGAGGAATTACGACCCCCATTTTACAGATGAGCAAACCTTGGTTCAAGTGATATGCCCAGGACCATAAAACCAGAAATACACTTCTTTTTCTTTAATGTCAGAGCCCATGCTGTTTCACTCCTCTAATATAGGGCAATCCTTAGAGGATTTCGCTTTGGATGGGGGTAAGGGACCAGAAATGGAGACTTTGAGGAAAGAAAGCAGAAAATAATCAGCAAAACTTATGCTGAAACTTTTGGTTTATGAATTTGTTAAAAACTTGAATATTGCCCACTGATATTACACATTGCCCTTACTTTGCGGAGTTAATAAAGAATTTTACAATTTCTTTGGTACTTAATTATAACAATAATTTTAACAGACTTTTAGGAATTCATTTACCAAGCCCAGGGAAATTCTCTGCCCAGGATTGGGGTCCTTAAGAGTCTTTGGAAGTGACTGTTACACAGGACTGATGTGTTCGGAATTCTCTGATCCATCCCTGTTCCCCTACCCCAGTATTAGTGGAGCACATGGAGATAACTTCTAGGTTAAACAGGAAGATGATCAGAAAGTTACCAGTGGACTTAGGCCCCAAACTTTATGTAATCTAAGTTTTTTATTTTAAAGTCCAGTTTTCAGAGTATCACTTAAAAAGCAACACATGCCAAAGTAAGAAAATCTTTATATGGCTGTCTGAAAGGAAAGTGATAATGCAAAATTTTAAGCATAAATTTTTTTATTCAACTCAAACTGTTACTAGCCAATTAATGAAAATATTTTATTGGTATAACATTTACTCAGTTAAAAAAGTCACTTTTATCAAAGTTAGCTAGCAAACATATCATGAGATGATATAAGCAAATATTTTTCTTTAACTTCTGAATAAATGCTTACCTCCAGAGTAAAATTTGTAACAAAAACATTGAACATGCAGAACAGGAGAAGACAAGAATGTCTGTGAAATAGGGCCATCAAGCAATTCTTGGGAAACCAGAAGACTGAAGGCTTTTATGTAAAGTCCTCTCTTTTTGGTATTCAGAAAACCAGTCACAGGAAACAGAAAAGAAGAAATCCCAAAATCTGATACCCTGATTCTAGCAAATTCTTTCATCTCAAATCTCATCTTCATGGTACCAATTTTTCCACAGCATTCATGCTTATCCCACCACTAATATAACTGGTTTCCAGGCATTCTACTAGTGTTATGTGCAAATATCATAATTGAGTGTACACAAAGAAAAACCTTCTTAGTGTTCTGGTACCAAAAAACAAAAGAATGAAACATTTCTCCGGAAGAAATTATACCCCTGCTGTGTTCTAATCAGCCAACTATCATCAAAGACAATCAAAATAATTTGCCTAAATTAGCCAATCAAGACACCCTGCAAATCAGAGAATGTGAAAACCTGCAACAGAAAACATCATAGCTGATTATGATACTAATAATCGTGTTAAAAACCTAATGAGATGAAGAAATTGGGAGCTTGCTGGTACAATTCTCTTTTACCTCAACATGCTGAGAACTAATTATATAGACTGTAATTAAAACAAAGACCCAAACAAAAGCTTCTGAAAAGTGATAGTTGGTCCATGAGGAAACAGAACTTTAAAAATCAGAAAGAAAAGAAAAGAGAAGAGCAACCTAATCATGCCAGCTTCATTTAGTGAGCTCTTTCCTCAAGGCCAAAATACTGCAGAATATTTAATTTTAGAGTGGAACCCACTCATAACAACAATCATCTTGAGAGAATAGCAGAAATTTAAAATAATAAAATCTTAAAAGCAAGAAATTAAAATACCTTATTAACAGGTTCAAAACTGATTTAGAATCTCACCAGATTTTGGACCTGATGTTTTTATTTCAATGGAGGGGAAAAGAGAATAAATCCTGAAAATATGTATTTTAGTATCTATAAATCTTGGCTAAAAAAATGCAGAAAGCTTTTTAAAAAAAAGTATTATATATCCCAATTAGCACTTTTTTTGCTGCATTTTTTTGGAATTCCAGCTCTGAAATGTGAGTAAATTAACAGAGAGTGAACTGGTGAATTTTAACTAACATAAAACTATAGATATGTAGTTTAGAGAGCTGCAAAATTTCAAGAAGCTTCTTTTTTATGTTTTGAAAGTATTTGTAAATACAAAGAACACATTTATAAAAATAGATTTATTTTTCCTCAAACTTCTGTTTAAATATACATTTTTTTTACTCTTTAAATTGAATTCTTTATTGGTACATTTTATATACAACTCACAATCACACACAACATTGGGGAAATTGTACCAGTATATGACACAAGTTAATTCTCATTTTTACCCACATCTCTACCCAACCACAACCCCCCACCCCTTATATACATGCTCTTTCATTTTTTTTTGAATCATATTTTTAAGCAGTTATTCAAGACCTAGTATGAGTACTAGCTTTAAGTAGATGGTTAAGGAAACAAACGATACTGAATCTTTGTACTGCCTGTGTATACTGCTATCTCAGAACAGGTCTTCATGTACTGTCAAGAGACTAAGGAAACAACATACATATCTGTGGCCAGCTATCTAGAGACAATAGTGATTTACAATCAAGTACTGGAAATGTTTATAGATTTCACTGACATCTGAATAAACACCTCACCTCCCAGCATACACATTCTCTAGAAACCTCTCCTCTGCTCTCACTTGTCTTGTTTTGTTCAAAGGCAGTCTGAGAGACCCACACTCATGAAACAGAATAGTTTGCTTTATTCATACAACCAGTGTTGTTCTTGAACAAAACTTGGTAACCTTCCTTCTCTCCTTGCCCCTTTTAAGCCCACATTCTCTCTTCTATTCAATAATGTAGGGATTTCACAGTGTAGAACAGGGGAAGCTGCATACATCACAATGGATTACCAACAAGCCAGAGAGATCAAAGGATTCATCTCTAACACTTCTGGAAAGCTTCCCCTTTTTCACACTACACTAACTGTGAGCCAAGCACACACTGGATGACAGGACAGAGGCTAAGCATCCTTCATGAATGGCAAGCAACCACCAAGAGAATAACTCACAGCAGCACCATGACAGTAAACCCTGGATTTGTACAATTTCTGCCAAGGCTTCTTGGCTATTGTAGATCCTGGATGGGGTTTAGTAATAGTTGCCCTTGCCCCTGTGAAACCACTAATAGTTTCTAAAAAGCCCAAAGTACCTCAATTCCTCAGTCATTCAATTCTTTATAACAAACCCATCCCAACCTAAACCTTAATGTTCTTTATGCTCCAAAGCAGCCTTCCCTACACTTATGACAAACCAAATCACTTGATAATTTTGCTGATTTCCCACTTGATGCTACTATAAAACAGGAACCAGAAAATGATTGCCAGGGAAGACCCCCTGCTGGACTAATTTCCTAGCAGATTTTGTCTATACATGTCTTCATTTAACCTAAATTCTGAAATATCAGGATGGTAAGCCAAAACAATAAGGGGGGGGGGACTTTGAAAGCCAGTAGATATATTCTAGGACATATCATAGATTAAAAGACAAGGGTTTTTCTAAAAATGTGTTTAACATCTAAAATTAGTGGGAATAATCTCGCCTTTTAAAAATTTTTGGTGAAAGGTTTTATTTCATCATGGAATTCTTACTATAGGAAACCAGTAAGCATGCTATAGATGTGAAGACTTGGTCTGCACCATTAGTAAAGACAAAAACAATTTTATAATTCAATGTCACTCTCCAGAATAATATGTTATTATTTTTAAAAAGGCATATTAATGTTAAGAAGCTAACCTAGCGTAACACTCCTCAAATACCTACTCCCAGCTCTGCTGTGTCTGTCTGATCAGCATCTACCCCAGCCAGTATATATTCGTGGTCTGTCATATTCTATCCCCAAGTATCAATTTATTCTCTAAGCTTCAGATTTTTCTTCCTAAAGCCCCAGGGTTCTCTTTAAGCTCCTCATACTTTCTCTACTGACTCCAGTTTCCTATCTAAAGTTATTGATTGATATATATTTGCACTCTGCTTGATTTCCTGACATCAATAACACAAGGGAGTTATGTAGTCCACAACATTTCCTAAAGCTTTTTGGAAAATCTTAGCTCTTTAGCTGGGCAGCGTAAGACTGTTGTTTCTCTATAGACTAGATCAGCAAAGTGAACTGTATGAGGAAAAACAAAATGTCAAGTGCCAGAGACCTAATAAACAAAAGGGCAATAAAAGCAATGACACTTAGGTCCTTGAGTTCAGAAAGTCCTTCCTGGAATCCCAAGTGTCATCTTCATTACTGCAAACTGAACAGGGTGTGAAAACTAACTTGATGTCTTAAATGGTGAAAAAAAAATTTTATCAGAAAAATTACAGTTGCTAAAAACCTCTGGAATGTTATTTGGCTATATTAGAATGACTTTAAATGGAACATTTTAACTATAATCAGTCATTCTGAGAATGACATCCTGATTTGCAGAATGTATTTCTGGACTTACTGCTGTCATCATACAGGGCATGATTACAGGCATATCCCATAGTTAGGATGTCAGGGCTATTAACTCTCATTTCAATAAAAACTTTAATCTGATAAATGTTAGCAGTTAATTCAGTCACATGGAGGAATAAACAAAAGAATGCTCGGTTTTTATTTATTTCCTCTTACAATTAACATAAGACAAAAATAATAACAAGCTTTATTATGACATTTTAAATAATAAAGTTTTGCTCTTCAGAATTGAGATTTCTTGATAATGGAAGCTGAATTCACCTATCAAAATCCCAGAGCACAATACAGTGATTACTAAATTACTATGTGCACCTAGCTGCTGTTTCTGCCTTATTCATCTGGAGAAATGAATATGCCCATTCTTAACTATTTCTCAGAAATACACTGAGAAATATTATAGGTTTAAAAAATAAAAGGAAAGGGCCAACGGGTTAGCTCAGTGGTTCCGGCACCTGCCTCGCAAGCGTAAGGTCCTAAGTTCGATCCCCGGTAACCACATACAATGCTGGGAGTGGAGGCTCACGCCCACCAACAATCAGTACCACATACCACAGTGCCAGGCGTGGTGGCACTGTAATCCCAGCACTCAGGAGGCAGAGACAGGAGGATTGCTGAGTTCAAGGCTTGCCTGGGCTACATAGTGAGCTCAGAGCCAGCCTGAACTACAAAGCGAGACCTTGTCTCAATAAACAAACAAACAAACAAATAAATAAATGGAAAAACCTTTAGCTGAAGCACTTGACAGAAGACGAAATATTCATTATAATACTTTCTAAAAGAGAAACCAAGGCAGACATAGTAGTGCATGCCTGTAATCTCAGTACCCCAGGAAGCTGAGGCAAGAGAACTGTAAGTCTGAGCATAACCTGTACAATTTAGCAATTCAGTGAGACCGTGTCTCAAAATTTAAAGAACAGGAATGCATTTTATTGCCAAGGCCGTGGGTTCAATCCCCAGTATCACAATAAATAAGTAAAAAAGAAGGACCAAATGTTAAGTCTAATCCTTCTAAAACAAATCACACATATTGTTTAATCAGTGGCAAACAGATAAAACTGTGTTATCTTTCATTATATTTTTACTTACATGAAATCTTTGATCCACTTCACAGTTGACTTGTTTTCTGAAATCCTTTCATATAAAAGATGAAAAACAAGAAATAACAGCAGAAACTGACAATTAGTAATAACATTAAAATGAATTGAGTAGCAGGTTATGAGTTTTCAAAGTCCTTCCCAGTAACCCACATGTAATCTAATTTTTTAATAATTAAATTTAATATAAAGCAGCCATTTCTCTGTATAAATTCTATCTGCATATTATTGTAATCCTATTTTTACTTTTAAAATTTCTGCAGTACCATAAGACATATTAGAAAGACACAATTCACATTTGTCAGTTGGTACCTTTTGTGCAACCAGAAAAGTAAGGCGCCGAATCCCATGGTCAACCAGGGTAGCTTTCTATGAAAAAACACATAAAACAAAGTAGATGACATCTCCATTCATCCTAAAGTTCACCTCCTTCA